>JANAVB010019999.1:3906774-4076774 GCA_029216955.1 Iris pallida
GTAGAACAACGAAGTAGTACCAAACATATGTCCAAATATTAAACATTAACAGTGTATCAGCTACATATATCCCAAAATGTTGACTATCTAACATTTAGCTCCCTTCGAGCCTATCCACAACCAAAATCCCTCAGAAAGCATCCTCTTCCTTCATCCAACCTACACAAAAATAGGAAAAAATCATTAGTGTAAAGAAAAAACCATCTCGAGTGCGTGCATTTTTGACTGAAGGCCTTACCAGTACACTAAAGATCATTAGTGTAAGAAAAAAATCATTAGTGATGCCTATACAAAAATAGGATTAATCATTAGTGATGCCTTACCAGTGCCTTACCAGTGCACTAATACAAATCATTAGTGTAAAGAAAAAATTACTAGTGATGCATTACCAGTGCACTAATTGGAAAAATTACTAAATATAAATTAAACATTTAGATACATCACCAAGCTCATTGTTAAGATCGTCTAAATTCAAAGAAGAGCGATGGTTTGTTTTGTATTTAATTTTGCAAATTTACTAAGTAATAAAGAGTTCTCTTTAATTTTTTATTCATGACCATTAGTATACAAATCGACACCATTAGTTTTGAGGATCATAACCTACTTTGCTATATTTTGTATCAAATAACAATGACAAACTCGGTTACCTCTAGTATTGGTAAAAGCATCAAACCTGTGTCACTCAGAGTACCAAAAAGAAGACTCAAACCATTGTACCAATCACAAAATATGGGCAGATTCTATTAGCCATTTGCAATAAGGCCTTTCACAACAATATTGCAATGTGGAGTACTTCATAACAACCAAGAAACTGATTATGTAATCACAGTATAAGAAGGTACTTGAATATAATGAAAATCGTTGCACATGGACAAACTAATGAATCCTTAAAAGCCTTTTCTTCCATCCTGGAGTCAGTTTCTGCCATTACGAGGAAAAAAGGGATGATGTTACTATAGATTGTAACATTTTTCGTTGTGATCTAGAGACTGGAGAATGATTTCAGGAAACTAGGACGTAAGGCTGAAACATGGAAGAGGCAAATTGGTAGTAACAGATTGCGGCATGCATGAAAGCTTACTCGAGATGATAAAGCCACTTGGTCAGTTGCAACAGATAAACAACTGCATATCTATAGATAAAAATACTTCTTGAATACCATCGAGAAAAGATTTTGCACAGATGTTTGATTACAGCTAATCGTTAGATTGAGATCTCACTCACAATTCAATGAAGTTTCTAATGTAACAGCATCGACATATAAGTCTTTCAAATGATAATTGAAATATAGTTGAGTTATAAGTTCAAAAATCATACCTTGGAGAGCAAGTAGGCACGGGCAGGTTCTGGATATCATTTGCTTTTTCTCCTTATTCTCCGTTCATTTTTCTTTTCTACATCCTGAAAAAATGCTAAGAAATTTTGGACTCAGTGGGATAAGCTGAAAAGACACGAGTCATTCTATAATTATCCTTCCACCATATAAGGATCCCATCTACCACCAGAAAAATTAAAAATGTACTAATATGATAAAAACAGTGAAATATTACTAACATGAATACCAATACATAAGGGGTATTAAATAATAAACACAAATAACAAGGCATCCCAATGTTCTTCACAAAGAATCAGGTTGCTGCAAAGTCCTCTGGATTTTAAAAGTCTAATCCACAAGCCCAACAATGATATACTAATAAAATATTAAGAAATTCTGGGCTTCAGTTGTACATCTTTTCCCAGTCGAACACGTGCTCAGGAGGTATTTAGTACCTTGCTATACACAGATTGCAACACACAGATTGCCATCAAAGTAAAGCACAAGAACACTGGTCATTCTCAATTTTATATGAAGGTGAAGAAACAAGTATCGTTAACTAGTGACACAAATAATTATCTATACGGCTTATGTGGTATCAATTTTAAAGCACAAGAACACTGGTCATTCTCAATAATTAGCTATACGGCTTATGTGTTAAATAACCTCGTTTGCTTGAACAAAATCCGGACTGGTAGTAATAATTGTTATTGCGAAAGGGTTGCATTTTCTCTGATCATTCTGGTTTGAGACAATTCATTATTTGTCTGTTTGGAGTAGAAAGGAAATATTGTCTGTAATATACTGACAATAGCTTCCAGCTGCACTAAGGGTTGGCATGTTGCCAGGATTTTTTGAGGTTGTGCTTAAATACAGAAGATGAGGTAATAATCTAGCTACATGAAGTAGCACAGTTGATCCATTTGAAAACTTAAATGCCCATGTCTCACACTAGCAATAATAATGCTTTAAATATCCATTTGAAGTAGCACAGTTGATCCATTTGAAAACTTAAATGCCCATGTCTCACAATGATAATGCTTTAAATATCCAAATAAATTATGCATAAAGAAAAAAACCATACCTTGAGTTATTATTTCTAACTGTTTTTGCATTACCAAAAGCCTCTAGCAGTGGATTTGACTGTAGCAAGATATAAACAAATGACAAAACTGGTGGGTACTAGCAGAAACATATATACAAGATAATAACCATTCATTCCACCACTTACCTCCAAAATTTACTGCTCAACTGTCCCATCTCCACCAGAAAGCCTCCTGCCAATATAAATTAGGTACTACATTAAAAGCTTTGTAGTCTCTGTTTTACCTGCTCCACTTTCCCCACTGACCAGGATAGACTGGCTGCGACTCTCATTCACCATAGCCCTATTACAAGATAGATAAAGAAGTAACTTGACAATATATTGCAATATATTGTAGCAGAGTAATGATATATCAATCACAACTTCCCTCTTGTGGCATAACAGATTTGACCTGTATGATTCATCAGCTACAGCAAATATATGTGGACTTAACTCCCCAAACCGGACATCTTTATACTGCTCTCTATTGAGTTCAATATATAGCATGTGTGTCTGTATTTGTATCAGATCCCCCCTCTATTGAGTATTGGTAATGACATCTTTATACTGCTCTCTATTGAGTTCAATAGTGCTTTTTGAAATTTTCTACATAAACCACTGAATGTACAAATTACTAGGGATAACATTATATCGCAAGTAAGATACATGTATAAAGAAAAGGGTTAGAGTTGTAAATATCACCTCCGGAGGTCAGTCCTAGTAAGCTAGCTTCTAAAATCTTCAGAATGCCTGAATATGGAGATAACACTGATTACTGTCTCTCCAGAATAATGTCTCCAATATAGACGTGTTGTCACCCTGAAAAAAATGTCTGCAACACTCTTATTTGGTGTTCCATCATCAATAGTAGGAGATTGGATGCTTTGGAGAAATACTATCCGATGAGTATACCTACCACTGTTATAAAAAATAGATATCAAATAAAACCAGAAAACACACTAACACTTGCATACCTGATAAGCTTTTTTTGGTGGGATGACAGCAAAGTCAACTTAATTGTTAAGGGGAATGATAATGTGATCTGTAACACTTGAATCCATCTTGATGGCAATTTATTTAAGCTAAAGACCAAAGTGGAAATGAACCAATTCCAGTGTAATTGTACAATGTAATAGTCATAAGTCGGTCATTAGCTGAACTATACAGGCCAGCAATGTGCAAGTGGTAAATTCTCCAAAAGAAATATTAGGCCAGTGAAATTCATATATAAGTGATGCAAATATAAATTTACATCTAACATTTTAAACCGAGCACTTGACACAAATAATGAGGTCATGCCCCGTATGTAAGGAATCCCAGTACCAGGCCCAAACGAACAGAAAATACACAAAATCTATACTCAGAAAAAGGGAACTTACCATCGAAAGTAAGCCCTGTAAACAATTATAACATCTGGAATGGATTCCAAGTAGCCATTGATATATATTATATATATATATTATATATATTATATATATATATATATATATATATATATCAACTCAAGAATAAAATGCCCACTCTGCCCTATTTTTCAGGTCCCTGCTACTGCACCCAAAATGTTGAGATAACAAAACAGGTAAAGGAGTGAATTATTTTATTATAACAAAAAATGATAGTTTTTCACAAGAACCGTCCATTAACTAACATTCCCTGTTGTTGTAGGCCATCTAGTTAGTCACATATCATTGATTATGAAGAAAAGACAACAGAAGTTGATGGATGATATAAAGAGGTCAATTCTATTTAGAAACATAAGAATATTGGGTCTCTGATTATTAATATCCAAAATAGAAACAATGGGCTGGTTCTTAGTTTTTTCAAAACAAAGAACCAGATTCTTCAGTTCCTTTGTCTTGTCTTACAATTATTTCCATGAATCCATATGCATCCACGGTTGAATGGTATTAATGACCACAATTTACTTAAAAAAATGATAGTGGACAAACTAGAAACCAAACATAAGATTAAGAGATCTACACAAGCATGCACAGTAACAACTAAGGCTATTTTCTATGATGACGTCTCTTTATACATTTGCATAAAAGTTTCAAAAAAAGAACCTATAATTGACAAAGATTATTGTAACTAAATGAGAATCCAAATTTCAGTATTTCTCAACACCACATTATATCAAGTACAGTCGAACAACTAATCCTTGGTCATTAATCATGTGCAATAACATCTAAAGAATTTTTCTACATATAAGTATATAACATACTCTGCTTTTCAAAATGCACAAATATGCATCTAATATCACTCATTTATTTCAGAACTTACCATCAACATAAGTACTTTTTTAAGGATAGTTTATTCTAGCATGTGATTCTTTATGAACCTAATCTTTTGAAAGGTTAGAAAGTAAAAGAACCATAATAGTTTATGAGTGGTCTGGAAAAGATGAGACATGCAGAACTGTCATAAAGCCTAGTTTACCATACTTGAATGAAGTAATAATCCAAGTGGTTCAAATAGAGTCTCCAAAAAACCATGTGATATCCTATTCCTAATTCATTCCACAATGAGAACAACAAATGATCACCCATACTATCCTCCAAAGAAACAAAAAATATGCCTATGCCCCCTCCTAGTAGCCTATTGGTTGCTTCCATTGGAAACCAGAGCAATATGCACAAAGAGTATGGTTTTCAAATGCAGGCGTTGTTCAGATTGAGTACAACAACGATGCAAATGAAACGACTATGAAGCAATCTTTGGTGTCATTGTACAACAGAGAATTAACTCCAAAGTAAAGGCATGCACACTGTACCCAGTCAACATTACAGGAAGCTGCACGCATAGGTATAACCATCTCATGAAATGAAACAAGATTAACATCATGTATGCTAGAAATTAATTCACAATTGAACCACACAAATTTGTGTAAGAATGTCATCGACATGACATAGCCTACGAATACGTAACATGACACTAATTTTGACATGTCCTAAGTGTACTTACTTTATAGAGTGTGTCATGTCCAAGAATATCCTGTATCAGTAAACTGATTGTGATTGCCACATGAACTGAAAAGGGAGCCAAAGATACATGGCTATTATGTACTGGATGTCCGATCTCAAACCTGATGTGGGTTCCTTCATGCTTACTCTAATATTAATATTTGGCTACATGCTCGTAGCCTAGGGGCTCGGGCTCATGCTCGGCACGACCATGATGGACGCAAAGGACTGTGGTCACAACACCATCTTCGACACCTAGGGATGGGAATTCATTTCTGAATAAGGACCTTTTCGATAGAACAAAATCATCAAGATCATTGAAGGCGGAAATTCCTTTCTGAACAAGGACTTACTCCACAACTTTTCCCTCGTCCTGATCCAGCGGACCTAGAGTTTAATGGACGTCTAGTTCAGTTTTAGCACTTAAAAAAATTTAATCCACGATTTGAGCAAATTAAACCAAACAGAAGGGAAATTTGTGAACTTTTCATCACCTGAATTTGCATTGGAGGCCGGACCAGCCTCGGCGACCTTCAACCACTATGGGGCCAAATTGGATTCACTCTTCCCATCCCGAACTCAAGCCATTGACAAATGTTGCCAACTGTTCGACAAAATCTCCCAATGAAAATTCAGCAAGAATTCAAAAAAATGGAGATGGATTTCTCATAAAACCCTAGAAAAAGAGAGGAGACATACGGGATATCTATAGTAGGAGAAAAATTTGAGCAACCACCGCAAATGCCCTTGATTAGGTGACGGAGGGCGGCGATCTGGCTGAGCAGTACATCCTCTCCGAACTGGGACTCCTCGTGCATCCGCTGCTGCTCTTTGCAGAGCCCTGCTTCTCCTCACGGAGCCACCATTTCTCCTCTCTGCCAGAAAGAGAAAGAGGAAGAGCAGGCGGAGATGGAGGATTTATGAGTAAATCTAGTGTTAGGGTTTTGGCTGTTCTCAGGAAGGAAGGAGAGGAAGCTCGGGAGAGAGAGAGAGGGAGAGGGGGGAGGGAAGGAGAGGGAAAGATGAAAACCATGTGCGAGAGAAATGGCAAAAATTTTGTAAAGGCAGGGTTAGGGCATGGGCTAGGTTTTATCGTGGCAAGAGAGAACTCCAAAATTTTGGAGTGTTGGAATCAGAGGGTTTTAGGAGGGAAAGAATATTAGAGGGAACTTTTGCAATAGTCCACATTTTTTACACAATGTCAGTGATTTTTTTAACGTTTAAGACAAACGTCGAGAAAAAATATTGTCAAAAAGTCAATATTTTTCAACGTTTAATGTCTAAGGTTGGTATTTGCTTACCTAAGCCGATTTGAACATAAACGTCGAAAAAAATATCGGTAATCCATAACATTTAGTAACAAATGTTGGTATTTTCCTACGTTTATTGTAGAACGCGGAGTATCATGCCTAAGACAACGTTTCCATAAACGTCTGGAGAAAAAAACGTCGGGAAAGCCCTATTTTCTTGTAGTGGATGTAGAAAAAAATTAATTCCATGGAATTATTTTCCTAGAAAAAATTCCATGGAATTTTAAATTTTTCCATGGAAAACTTAATTTGGTTGTTTGATTGTCATTATTTTCCACGAAAATAGTTATTTTTCATGGAAAATGATATTTTCCTATGGGTTAGACAAGTTTTATTTTCCACCATTTTAGAAGAAAATATGGAAAATGATAGTTTTTTGGAAAATAATTCCATGGAAAATATAAGCTATCAAACACTACAATTGGTGGAAAATTTGTGGTGGAAATATTTTCCATGGAAAAAAAGCCCAATCAAACACAGCCAACAGTTTTCAAGTGTTGTATTTAGTATATAATATTACACAACACATTGCGTTTAATTGCAAGGTGAAAAATACGTGGAAAAGAAATTAATTCCATGGAATAATTTTCCTAGGAAAAAAATTCCATAGAATTTTAAAAAAATTTATGGAAAACTTAATTTGGGTGTTTGATTGCCATTATTTTCCACGAAAAATAGTTATTTTCCATGGAAAATGATGTTTTCCTATGCGTTGGACAAGTTTTATTTTCCACCATTTTAGATGAAAATATGGAAAATGATAGTTTTTTGGAAAATAATTCCATGGAAAATATAAGCTATCAAACACTACAATCGGTGGAAAATTTATGATGGAATTATTTTCCATGGAAAAAAAGCCCAATCAAACACAGCATTAGGTGTTCTTGAAAGTGTTGTTGAATTTATGTTAGGACATTTTCAAAAAAAATGTCATACATTATGATGAATACTTAATTACAACGACACGTTTTAGTAGAGTGTCATCACTACAAAAAAGTGTTGTTGCTTTCAAATATATACATTTTTAGTCACTAAATATACATAGAATTAGGATTTTTATAAATTAATAAATCTTATTGGGTTTTCGATTTTAAACCGAAACCGAATAATTTTTTTTAGTATTTTCGAAACCGAAACCGAACCAAATTTTTTTTCAAACGAACTGAATCTCTTATTCGGTTAGGTTCGATTCGGATATCGGTCCAAAACCGAATAATGCTCACCACTAGACATACGGGCATAGCAACGGTCAGAAAAAACTATACCTTTAACAGCACTGCATAATGAACGCTATTGATAATGACACTTATAATAGCGTGGAGGCATAAACGCTATAGATAAACTGCTATTGTATGAACTTTAATAGTACTTCATATGAACGCTATAGATGATGATATTATAATAGCAGGGAGGCTCAAACGCTATATATAAACTGCTATTGTATTCCCTTTTAATAGCACTGAAGAATGAACGCTATTGATGATGACATTCTATAGCAGGGAGGCTTGAACGCTATAGATAAACTGTTATTGTATGCCCTATTTGTTGTAGTGAAAATGCGCAGATATTGTCAAAAGCGCAGGTAGGTGTTCCCACTACCCACCCAGCTTCACAAAAGCACAGGTGACCAAACCTGCAGACAGAAAAGACAAAGTCACAAAACAGAAAAGATCACAAAGAGTTCTTTTTATTAAAATCATGGCTACAAGGATCTATTACAGACTCTACATGGTTACATGAAGAGAACTAAAAACTCCTAAAGATCTATAATAGGGTTAATCTTCACAGTGTGATTGATGAGAACATAAATATTATATTTTTATCCCTTAATGTTCACCATTTTATGCTTATTTTATGCTCTTTTTATGACTAAAGGTACTCATTATATTTATATTTTGCTTTAGGATGCAGTTGGAGACGCTATGTGCAAAATTGAGCTAAATTACAATTCTTGGCAGTTTTGATACCTTTTACCAAAATGGGCATAACTTTCTCCCCGAAAAGCAATTGAGGTGAAAGATTTGAAAAGCTAAGACAAAGGGCTACAACTTTCCTATTTAAGTTTTTCGATATTCAGGCTGCCTCTTGGATGAACTCAGGCTTGAAGTTGGGTCAAAGATGCTAAAACAAAAATAGGAACCAAAATAATCATTTTCCTACTTGTTCTATGTCTTAGTTTTTTTGGTTTGAGAAGTTATAACTTATAGAGGATATGTGGGGAGATATTTTGGCTTGAAACAACTAATTTAGGGTGTATAAAAGGGGGGTAGAAATCAGGAGAAAACACACAACACACAACTCATCTTCGTCTTCTCCAACTTTTCTTTCGAAATTTTGATGAACATTTGCGGCTAAAAGTCTTGTTGGTCGAAGTGTACGAAGTCTTGGAATTAATAAACTTGTGAGATCTAATTTTTTTTATATTTGATTTATACTTTGAATATTGAATGTTTTTCTATGCCAACTTTTATGATTATTTTGTTTAATTACTAGGAGGCCTACTAGTTTATTATTCATTTCGATCTACCGCTAAATTAGATATCAAATCCGTAATTGTTTGATGTTTCTAATTTGTGAAGCAACTAAGATTTAATGAACTGCTTTATTTTATTAGATCTTAGAGAAAAACATTTGACAAAATTAAATGCAACCGCTTGTGTTTGTGTTATTTTGCTTTATCGATCTATTTGTTCTTTAAAAAATTGCTTGATTAAATCTTTAGCGCTTGTCTTAGATTATTTAGTAATTAAAGTTAATTTGGTCGCTTGTATCTAATTAACTAAGCCTAAGAGATAGAAGATATTTCCAATGGTAAATATTCAAAGTATGATTTAATTTATGCTTGCATCGATGATCAATTTTATGATTTCCAATGGTAAATGTTCACTGAGACCAATATTTGTTCCTTCGATTGATTTTAATACTTTAATTGTTTTTAGCTCTTCTTAAATTTTCTACTATCATGTTCAAGACTCTCGCCCCTCCTTGTTCACATAGCATAAAAATACACTAATTGCTTTTCGTATGATCGATCCTTACTCTCACTTCTACAAATAATTTTAAGAGTAAAGTTTTATTTTTGGGTACCTACGACAGCAAACAAATTTTGGCGTCGTTGTCGGGGAGTAATCTTAGTTAAATTTTGCTTTTGTGATCTTTATTTTTTATTATAATTAATTATATCTTCATTCATTTACAAAAAAGGAAAGAAAAAAATCATTAGTTATCATTCTCATATATTTTTTAAATTGCTTTTCATATTGTTTTTTATTGTTTATCGTTGTGACTCGATCTTCTAATCAAGGTGATTTTTAGAGCGATCCAGAAATAGAAAGACTCTGGCAGTTTAAGGAAGGAAACTCAAATAGACTCTAATAGAACAACCTCGCTCCGGATTTCGTAATCTCTTGCAATTCTAATTCTGAAGAAGGAATCATAGTTGCAAATAGAACTTTGAAAGAACTCGCTGCCCCTGATTTGAACCAACACCCTTTATGCATATCGTTTCCTACTTTAGATGCTACTACTACTTTTGAATTAAAATCTGGACTTATACATTTATTGCCAACTTTTCATGGTCTTGCAGGTGAAGACCCTCACAAGCATCTAAAGGAGCTTCATGTGGTATGCACAAGTATGAAGCCAACGGGGGTGACTGAAGAGCAAATCAAATTAAGAGCGTTTCCATTTTCCTTAAAGGATTCGGCTAAGGATTGGCTCTACTACCTACCCTCCGGAAGTATTATCACATAGAACGAGATAAAAAGATTATTCTTAGAAAAGTACTTTCCAGATTCAAGGGCATCCAATATCCGAAAAGAAATTTGTGGGGTAAGGCAACACAATACAGAGTCTCTCTATGAGTACTGGGAACGTTTCAAAAAAATTATGTGCAAGCTGCCCCCATCATCAAACTAGTGAGCAGCTACTTATTCAATACTTCTACGAAGGCCTTCTATCAAATGATAGAAGCATGATAGATGCTGCTAGTGGAGGAGCTTTAGTAGATAAAACTCTTGAGGCTGTAAGAAATTTAATTGCAAATATGGCGGCTAATTATCAACAATTTGGAATCAGGCTAGATCTTCCATCTAGACACGCCAACGAGGTAAATATTTCTTCCCTAGAACAACAAATTGCTAGTTTAACTTCTCTTGTTCGTCAAATGGCTGTAGGTAACATACAAACGGCGAAGGCTTGTGGGATTTGTTCAATAGCAGGGCATCCAACTGACATGTGCCCATCTCTTCAAAAGGATCCCAATGAGCAAGTGAATGTGGTAGGTGGTTTTCCTGGACAACCACAAAGGAAATATGATCCCTACTCAAACATATACAATCCAAGATGGAGAGATCATCCCAATTTCAACTATAGGAATCCACAATCAAATCAGCCCGTCAATCAAAATCGTCCAAGTTACCAACAGTACAAGCAGCCATATCCCCCTAAATAACAACTAAGCCAAACTTTTAACTCTGGTATGTCTTTAGAAGAAATTGTTAAGTCTCTTGCCACTAATACTTTATAATTCAACGGGAGACAAGGGCTAGTATTCAAAGCTTGGACAATCTAATAAGCCAAATGGCTACAACAATTAATAAGCTAGAGGCACAAAGTTCAGGAAAGCTACCATCTCAAACGATAGTAAATCCAAAATAAAATGCAAGTGCAATCATTTTGAGAAGTGGTAAAGAGGTTGACATTCAAGTAAAAGAAGCACCTACATCGTCAAAACATGAGGAAGAGAAAACAACCGTTGCAGACACGAACTTCTCCAATGATGATAAGGTACTCAATTGTAAGTTTCAAACTCTTTCTGATTATAAGCCAGTACCTCATTTTCCTCAAGCTTTAGCAGAATCTAGGAAAATTAAAAAAATAATGAGTTATATGAGACTTTTCGTAAATGTGAGATAAATATTTCACTTTTAGATGCTATCAAACAAGTACCTCGTTATGCTTAATTTTTAAAAGAATTGTGTACAATAAAAAAGAAACAAAAACTTAAAGGATATGTGAAAGTAAAAGTAGGGGAGAGTATTTCTTCAGTAATTCAAAGAAAACTCCCTACGAAATACAAAAAAATCAAGGAATGTTTACTATCCCTTGTAAGATAGGTAACAATAAATATGAGAAAGCCATATTAGATATAGGAGCTTCTATCAATGTCATGCCATATTCTATATATGAATCTTGAAATCTTGGACCCCTGAATAAAACTGGTGTTGTAATTCAATTGGCTGATAGATATAATGCCTATCCTAAGAGAAGACCATTTTGTTAGGAAGACCATTTTTAAAGACATCTAAGACTAAGATAGATGTACATAGTGGCATACTTACTTTGGAATTTGACGGTGAAATTGTTAAATTTAATATTTATAATGCCATGAAATATCTTGATGATGATAATACTGCTTATTCTATTGATGTGGTTGATTCTTTAGCATAGGATATTTTTTGAACTTAATGCCAAAAATGGATTGGAAGTTGCCATTAGTGAGCATCTTGAAAAAGAGCATAAAAAGTTAGCTCTGAGTAATGATTTGCAGGAAACTGTTGCAGCATTGAATCATTTTCCAAAAATACAGCCGTCGGGTAACTTTTCTTCTATTTCCTTATCAATTTCTAACTAGAGGCCTTCACCCTCTATTTTGCAGGCCCCTATTCTAGACTTGAAGCCTCTTCCTAGTCACCTCAAGTATGCGTTCCTTGGAGATGAAGGAACATTACCAATGATCATCTCTAATAAACTTAGTACAACATAAGAAGAAAAGCTGGTACATGTCCTTAAGGAGCACAAGACGGTGATCGGTTGGATAATTGCGGATATAAAAGGAATTAGTCCGTCTACATGCATGCATCACATCTTACTTGAGGAAGGAGCAAAACCATCCTGACAACCTCAAAGAAGATTAAACCCACCCATGATGGAGGTAGTAAAAAAGGAGACCTAAAACTTCTTGAAGTTGGAGTGATCTATCCTATTTCGGATAGCCAGTGGGTTAGTCCGGTGCAAGTGGTTCCTAAAAGATCGGGATAACTATCATAAAGAATCAAAATGAGGAGCTAGTTCCCACCCGTGTCCAGAATGGGTGGCGGGTTTGTATAGATTATAGAAAATTAAATGCTGAAACTCGCAAAGACCACTTTACATTACCTTTTATTGATCAAATACTTGAAAGGTTAGCTAGTCATACTTACTATTCTTTTCTTGATGGTTATTCTGGTTATTTTCAAATTCCAATTGCTCCGGAGGATCAAGAAAAAACAACTTTTACATGTTCGTTTGGAACTTTTGCATATCGACGCATGCCATTGGGTCTTTACAATGCCTCTGCTACTTTCCAAAGGTGTATGGTTAGTATTTTTTCCGACTATGTTGAGCATATTATAGAAGTATTTATGGATGATTTTACAGTTTTTGGAGACTCTTTTGATAAATGCTTGCATAACCTTACACTTATTCTCCAAAGATGTGCAGAAACTAATCTTGTTTTAAACTCAGAAAAATGTTATTTTATGGTTGAACAAGGTATAATTTTGGGTCATATTGTTTCATCTAAGGGAATTGAGGTAGATAAAGCTAAAATTAATATTATTCAAACTTTACCTTATCTCACTAGTGTGCGGGAAGTTCGTTCTTTTCTTGGACATGCAAGTTTTTATCAAAGATTCATCAAAGACTTCTCCAAAATAGTGTTACCTTTGTGCAAGTTTCTACAAAAGGATGTGGCATTTGAATTCGATAAGGCATGTAAAAAGGCATTTGATACACTAAAGAAACTATTAACTTCTACCCCAGTTATCCAGCCCTCATGACTGGAACGTGCCTTTCGAGATAATGTGTGATGCAAGTGATTATGCAGTCGGCCCTGTATTGGGTCAAAGGATTGGAAGAGCATCTCACGCAATTTATTATGGTTCAAGAACTTTGAATGATGCTCATCGAAATTACTCTACTACTGAAAAAGAACTTTTAGCTGTTGTTTTTGCTTTAGAAAATTTTTGATCTTATTTGCTTGGTACTAAAATCATTGTCTATTCTGATCATGCAGCTCTTCATTATTTGATGACGAAGAAAGAGGCAAAACCAAGGTTAATCCGATGGATACTTCTCTTGAGTGAATTTGATTTGGAGATCAAATATAAAAGAGGGACATAAAATCATGTTGCTGAAGTCGTTTAGTTCATGTGGAGGATGAACTTCATCTGCAAGAAACGTTCCCTGATGAGCAACTGTTTGCTGCAATTGCGATATTACCCTGGTATGCAAATATCGTAAATTATTTGGCTACTAATATGTTTCCTCCTCGTTTGTCAAAGGCTCAAAGAGATAAGCTTAAATGTGATGCCAAATACTATGTGTGGGATGACCCATACCTGTGGAAGCATTGTGCAGATCAAATAATAAGAAGGTGCGTACATGAAAATGAAATTATTTCAATTCTTACCTTTTGTCATTCTTATGCATGTGGAGGACATTTTTGAGCTAAGAGGACGGCAAAAAAAGTTTTAAAATGTGGTTTCTATTGGTCGTCTTTATTTCATGATTCATATTCTTTCTGTAAAATATGTAATAATTGCCAAAAATCAGGTAATATATATCAAAGGAATGAAATGCCACAAAATCCTATATTCTTTTGTGAAATTTTTGATGTTTGGGGCATCGATTTTATGGGACCGTTCCTTGTATCTTTTGGTTATGTTTATATTTTGCTTGTTGTTGATTATGTATCAAAGTGGGTAGAAGCTAAAGCTACCAGGACTAATGATTCTAAAGTTGTTTCAGATTTTATCAAGTACAACATATTCTCCAGGTTCGGGATTCCAAAAGGCTTAATATGTGATCAAAGTACTCACTTTTGCAATCGAACCGTCGAGACTTTGCTTAGAAACTACCATATGACCAACAAGGTGTCAACTGCCTACCATCCACAAACGAGTGGGCAAGTGGAGGTATCAAATAGAGAGATTAAGTCCATCATTGAGAAGACCGTTAATCTGAGTAGAAAAGATTGGAGTTTGCGCTCGGATGATGCTTTGTGGGCGTATAGAACTGCATACAAAACGCCCATCGGTATGTCACCATACCAGTTGGTGTTTGGAAAACCTTGCCATCTTCCTGTTGAGTTAGAACACAAGGCTTATTGGGCTATCAAGAGTCTCAATATGAAGGCATTTGAAAATGTAGAACATAGGAAGTTACAACTACAAGAGCTGGAGGAAATTCGCAATGACGCCTATGAGAATGCTTGAATTTACAAAGAGAAAATGAAGGCTTTGCATGACAAGATGATCTCCAGGAAGGAGTTTCAAGTTGGTCAAAATGTCCTTCTATACCATCACGACTTCGTCTATTTCTGGGTAAATTGCGTTCTCGTTGGATTGGACCTTTTGTTGTTACTAATGTTTTTAATCATGGTGCAGTTGAATTCAAAGTTTAGCAACTTCAAAAGTATTCAAGGTAAATGGCCAAAGGCTTAAGCTTTTCTATGAAGGTTTCAAAATGGAGAATGTGGACGAATTGAACCTTGAGGATCCAACTGATACCAATTGAAGGACGACACATCCACGACAATAAAGGCAACCCAAGGGGAGTTTGTTCTTATTCTTGCATTTTTTTGTTTATTTTTGCCTTTTCTTTGCATTTAGCTTTACATTGGGGACAATGTCAGTTTAAGTGTGGGGGAGGGAATTTAAATTATTTTCGGCAGTTTTAGCTTTTTTTCAAAAAAAAAGTTTTGTTTTTTTGTGGTTTTCAATAATTTTTAGTTGTGTATGTCATGAAAAAGATTGAACCAAGTTTGAAAAATTCATAAAACGATTGAATAAGTACTCTTTTTCAACTTATAATTAATTAGTCTAGCTATTTTCCTTAATGATGGTAGTGACTAAATTTGGTAGACAAAAGTCGGTGAAATTTTGAGCCTTTAGACTGACACATCAGTCTCAGTATTTTTGACGAGAGATATTCTTTCATAAATTTGTTTCTCTAGAACTTGCATTGATTCTCTTCAAGGTCACATTGATGCATGCATACATGAACATGATTAAGGCCATTTTTTACGCTACTTAAGCCAAATAGCCTACCCTGAAATTATTTTTCCTTTGGTTGAACCCCTTTGAGCTTTATTGCTTTTATTTTTGTGCCCACATTACAAGCTTTAACCTGGAAAAAAAATTCCTTACCCAAGTCGGAAAGCTAGTGGAGCATTATGATATGTATAGGTGTACAAAAAAATAAGTGTGGGGGTATCTAAATTTCTAGTTTGCCACATAATTTTATTCTCAAATTCTTGTGTTCCATCATGATTCAGAAGGAAAAAAAAGAAATGAGAAAAAAATGAAAAAAATGAAAAAATAAGAAAGAAAGAAAGAAAGAAGAAGTAAAAAAAAGTGATGGAGGAAATTACTTTTGATAATCATATTCATAATTCTTCCTAAAATTCTAATAAAGGGGTATGTTGAATGCTTTGATGTCAAATTAAAAAAGCTACTGAATGGAGTGATTAATGTTTTACATGTTTTATACATTATGCACTTTAGTTAAATCATTTTTACTCTACTAGTTTTGATGGTTTTCGAGCTACACTCCCAAATATATCCTACCTTGATCCTAAGCCCCATTACAACCCATGAAAAGTCCTTATGATTTGTGTTATGCATGTGATCCAAGTGGTTGAGAATGAGAAGATATGCAAGCCTGGTAGTCCATTTTTGGAATGAATTTGAGCAAAACACGTACCCTTCAAATACATGAGAGTTGAGTGTTTATTTCCGTGAGGGTCTACCAATTTAGTTTACTCTATCTTCAAGTGAAAATACATACTAAGTAATTAGAAGTTGTCTAAGAATATATTTTCATGATATGCTATGAGTTTTGAAGAGCTTGATTATTTTTATTTATGGCATTACAACCTTGATTTTTGTTTTGGAAAAAAAATAAATTAGATTTTTGTTCGAGGACGAACAAAAGTTAAGTGTGGGAGTATTTGATGAGAACATAAAATGTTATATTTTATCCCTTAATGTTCACCATTTTTTGCTCATTTTATGACTAAAGGTACTCATTATATTTATATATTGCTTTAGGATGCAGTTGGAGACACTATGTGGAAAATAGAGCTAAATTGCAATTCTGGACAATTTTGACACCTTTTTACCAAAATGGGCATAATTTTCTTCTCTAAAAAGCAATTGATGTGCTTCAAAAGATTTGGAAAGCTAAGACAAAGGGTCACAACTTTTCTATTTTAAAATTTTCGATATTCAGGCTGCATCATGGACGAAATCAAGCTTGAAGTTGGGTCAAAGATGCTGTGAACAAAAATAGGAACCAAAATAACCAATTTTTTTACTTGTTCTATGACTTAGTTTTTTTGGTTTGAGAAGTTGTAACTTATAGAGGATATGTGGGGAGATATTGTGGGCTTGAACAACTAATTTATGGTGTATAAAAGGGGGTATAAATCATGAGAAGAAACACACAATACAGAACTCTTCTTCTTCTTCTTCTCCAACTTTTCTTTCGAAGTTTTGATGAACATGTGCAGCTAAAGTCTTGTTGGTCGAAGTGTATGGAAGCCTTGGAATCAATAAACTTATGAGATCTAAATTGTTTTTATATGTTTGATTTATACTTTGAATATTTTTCTATGCCAAATTTCATGATTGTTTTGTTTAATTACTAGGAGGCCTACTAGTTTATTATTCATTTCGATCTACCGCTAAATTAGATATCAAATCCCTAATTGTTTAATGTTTCTAATTTGTGAAGCAACTAAGATTTAATGAACTGCTTTGTTTTATTAGATACTAGAAGAAAAACATTTGATAAAATTTAATGCAACCGCTTGTGTTTGTGTTATTTTGCTTTATCGATCTCTTTGTTCTTTAAAAAATTGCTAGATTAAATCTTTAGCGCTTGTCTTAGATTATTTAGTAATTAAAGTTAATTAGGTTGGTTGTATCTAATTAACTAAGCCTAAGAGAGATAGGAAGATATTTTCAACGGTAAATATTCAAAGTATGATTTAATTTATGCTTGCATCGATGATCAATTTTATGATTTCCAATGGTAAATATTCACTGAGATCAATATTTGTTCCTTCGATTGATTTTAATACTTTAACTGTTTTTAGCTCTTCATAAATTTTCTACTATCATATTCAAGACTCTCCCCCTCCTTGCTCACATATTATAAAAATACACTAATTGCTCTTCGTACGATCGATCCTTACTCTCACATCTACAAATAATTTTAAGAGTAAATGTTATATTTTTGGGTGCCTACGACAGCACACCAGTGATCGTCATGGACAAACACAAAAAATGCTTGTGTATATCATATGTGAATACAGTCGCCATCAAAGTCTGCTTCCACAGAGCCGCAGACGCATAGCCCCTTCAGACGTACAGCCTCGCCAGAGCAAACCACTTCACAGCTAGACACGGAGGAACTCCAATATGGCTATTGAAGCAGTTATTGGCCCGAGCGAGAACTCAGTCCATAGCACAACGACTGGCCCTTTTCAAAAGCGCATCAGCTTCTGCGGCTCTTCGAACATAACGAAGGCTCACCGCCACTGATGAGCGGGGCAGAGCACTATAGAGGGCTCATCGGGTAGGAAACCAATCCTAACCCCGTAGTTTGGACCTCGAAAACGTCCAAGATGTTGCCCAGGTTCAAACTCCTTATGGTGGACATTCCGTACTTCTCAAGACCAGTTAGGTATTCTTCTACAAATACATCGCCTCTTTATACGAAGGGATCACAACCATTAGCCGACTTATGCGAGGCCAATGGCCGTTCGAAGCTAAGTTCGGATCAAGCATAACGTTTGGAGAGGAAGACGACGCTTTAGAGAAACTCCCATTTATACAGGGTAAGTGTGGTCCAACCAACATGCCACGTGGCCATCGGTCAAAGATGCCCAGATTAATGGGATGAACCTAGAACTCAGCATAATGAACCTCATTTAATAGGTTCATTCTACTGAGTCCTAGGCCACTAACTTCTCGAATTCCCCCAAGTAACGGCGACAATTAAAGAGGAGGACAACCGACTCAGCCATCAAGGAGAGGAGTCATTAAATGATCTTAAAAAGACTTCGACATGAACTAGCTCCTTCGACTCAAAAGTGCAGTCAGATACCTGCGCCCCTCTTCGACCCAGAAGCGCAGATAGCTCATTTCTTCACATAGAGCCCTCACTTCAGTCTAAAAAGCGTAGAAACCTTCAAACCCAAAAAGCTCTGCGCCCTCTCTTTGACTCGGAAGCGTAAATAGCCGATTTCTCCGCACGACGCCCTCGCCTCAAAAGTGCAGTGCCTCCGCTTCAACCCAGAAGCTCGGCCCATTCAACGGCTCCCTTTATCTGATACTTTGGTGACACCATTACCTGAAGCAAAGCTTGCTCGTCGCCCCAAAAGCACAGAGGCTCCAAAACGTGGCCTGTTCGTCGTCCAAAAGTACAGAGGCTCTGTTGCCTTCGAAACACAGCCTACTCATCGCCCAATATCACTGTGAGCCCTTGAACCAATTTATTAATATTGAGATCATTATTAATATTATTCTCACTATTAGTATTATCATATACATGTGCAGATATAATTCTTAGAAATTATATAAAACTCAAAACATTGCATTATAGGGAAGGGAAGGACCAGCATATAAATCCAATTATAGAGAGGGATGTGATAGCATATTTCCCATTCAAATTCCAACGACCAAACGGGATAGGAGTTGAACTCAGTTTAAATCCTATTAAATTCGAATTGATTTAAACTCTAACTGATTTCTCTTAATCCTTGAGAGATTCAATTATATCCTAAGCTAGAGTGTATAAATGAGAGGCAGTCGACCCCTTGCCTCTCTTAAAACCCTAATCCCTTCCTGCGCTCTTGAGATCGAGAGGACCTGCACATTCGAAGAAGTATCGCCAAGAAGAAACTTTTCTAGGTAATGCTTCACCCCTTCAGATGTTTCCCTCAAATTCTTAATCTTAGTTATACCTTGATATTGATTCAATGGTAGTATAAGTAATTGTTTTAATACCCAAGAGGGATAATGGGAGGATTCTGTACCTTAAAGACCCAACTAGAAACAACCTTTGCTGGTGGAAGTGTCTAACACATGTGTCAGAGGATACCAAAAACCATGTATCAGAGTTATTTACACTATTATAAGTATGAGTTTAGGGGATGCTCAACTATGGTGTCTAGAGATGCATCAGTCTTTTTGAATCCTACATCAAGAAGGAAGTGGGTATCCAATGGTTCTTGAGTCGACCACTCGGTAATGGACCACACGTGAAGTATCAGAGTCAAACCATGTGAAACTTCATGCATTACATGGAAGATGTCTAAACCCATTAAAATACCATGTTGTCCTGGTACCTGTACACAAAATCTAGTTGCCTTTAGGTGAGTCGGTATGCAAGGAAAAGGGAGAGTCTTATCAAATGGAGTATGTAGAGGTAGCAGAGTAATTGAGCACTGTAGGCATTAACCAGGAGAAAGGATAGCAGTCCAAATACTGATAGGTAGAGTTCCAATTTGTATCCAGTAGAAAAAATTGGTAAGTAGTTACTAATCTGTATCTTTTGAACAGAGATGGCAAACTTATGCAAAAATCCATCAACATATGATACATGTTCACATATCAGTTAACACATTAGTTAGATAATGGCAGCAATGCTATGCAATATGGAGAGTAGATCCACTGAACCATAGGATCAAAACTACTATGTATCGGAGCCTAGGTATCAGAAACCTTAGGATCAGACCTCAACCAATATGAGATGGACATCATAACAATAAGTTAGAATAGGGTATCAGTTGGCATGTGGTGGTAGCAGGTTTAGGTAGGTATCGGTGATGACTAATTGGGGTACAGAAAGGTAACCCTGGATGCACATGTATTCGGGTTAGAAGAGGTGTTAATAGACAGGGTACCACTTGAAATAAAGCTCCAATCTAAGAGTATCAGGTACTACAGACAAAAGGAGTCAATGAGCACTCTTGACAAACAATGGGACAATCCATAGGTATGAGTTAAGTATGAGAGAGCAAACCAAATCTCTGATTAATTAGATATCAAGCTATGAAAGTTTACTTTATGTGCTCTGATATCCAAATCAGTCTTGTATGACCCCCATGCTTTATTCGATTAATTACCTGAACAAATTAGTTGACTTATTGTACTAATACCAAACTGATACTGACAGATAAATCTTCTAGTTGGATATTACCAACATCCAATAGGTCCAATTGTTTCAGTTTCAGACCCTTAAAGTCAGGAGATGGGGTTCGAGCTCCAGAATATGCCTAACAAAGCTAGGGTAGTCTACTGAAGGATGTAAATATGTAGGTTAGGCATGGGGCAGTGGGTTGGTAACAAACTGTAAGAAGGTGATGTTAAGCAAGTTTGTGAAAACACAAGAGAAAAGGGTGAATAAGACAGTGAGTTAGGGAGAGGTATGTACAAACTAGTTAGATCTCTGCTTAGGTACTAAGTACTCTGGAACCATGTGTGACAGGTTTACTTGTATCAGGCACGACTAAAAGTTTAGTTGCCTCAAGTAGCAATAGCACGAATGTGAAAAGCCAATAGCCACCATATGAGATGTAAGTCCTACAGAATAATAGAAGTAGGCAAGGGAGTAACAGATATATGTATGGTAAGTTATCAGTAAGTTAAACATGGGCCTGTTAGTGATGTACCAAGTATATACATGTTCAGGTTAGTGTCAACAATAGAAAAACTATGTACTTAAGAATACAACCTTGAGGGGTCCTCATGAATGCCAGTAAGGTATATGGGCACTAACACACATTAGCCATGTTAGAGTCCAGATAACCCAAGTGTGTTATATGCCTAAAAGAGTATCAATTATTCGACTGGTATGTCATTAGACTGATGTACCAGTCATTAGGCATAAGGGGTTCCAGGAAACCACTTATAAGGAGGGAGGGGTCTGCAAGTACCCCAGGGACTAGATAAGGTATCAGAGAATTCTAGTAAAACCTCAAAAATCAGTAGAAGACAGGACATGTAGATAGGAAAAGTCCAAGCAAAGGCAATAATAGGTGAGTAGATAATGTCATGAAATAGGAATACGAAATCAAGGACCTAATAGCAATAAGTAGAGTTGGCTTGATGTTTCAAATCGTTTATTGATCTCATATATTCAAAATAGGTTACTTGGACTCTAACTCAACATTTGACCCGTATCCGCAGCTTAGGACCACAGGCAAGTACATATACTGATAGTTACCATTTTTGATAGTTTCCTTTACATGTTATACAAATGTCTTGCTGCTTTGTTGACACGCTCGTCACATGGAGATTAGTATCATGGATTTATTATACATCTTGACTGTCTTTTACATGTTTACGCCACTTGCGATTGATTCCATGAGTACTAGCTGGGCGGAGAAATATCTTAGTAGACGTGTAAACTACCCATTCCATCCGCAAAATATCTTTTCTTGACTGATAGCAGCTGCATACGACACGTACAGGGTGCCGGATTTACCCCTTAGCCGTTCACACGTTGAAATTGATATTTTAATACACGTAGATAGTTAATATTCGAAATATTTCATCTTGTTTTTTACCACTTGCCATGTTACCATAATTATATATTGCTTTCTGGTAGCTATTTCTCATCAGTAGAGTTACATATTCTTTTCCATTATACCATGAAGCTAGTTACTTTCTAGTTTTATTCTCATATGCTATATACATGTTCTGTGACTCTGTTGTGTGTTGGATAGCTGTCATATGTGTACTTGTTCCATTTCTAACTGAAAAAGCAACATTTTAGGTGATGAGTTAGAGGAGTTCTGTACCACTTGCTATGAGCAGACTGTGGACCCTGCTCTGAGCATACATGAGGAATTGGATGCGGGGCTACCCTCTGCAGATGGCATTTAGCTAGATATTATTCAGTTGAGCCAGAGTTGCCTCCGAAAACTCTTTAGTTATTATATTTTGTTTGAGGATTACGTGAGTGGAGCAGTGGATATCCATATTAGCACATTTTGTTCTTTGAGATTATTTCGTCTATCACTTTTTGATCTCTATCTTGGAGGCTATTCAGATCAGTTATTTATCCTCTCTCTCACTGTGGTTATTTTGTTTATATATCTTGCTGCTGTATACTGATCTGTGGATATTAGTTGTATTATGGATATATATAAACTGCATGGTTGTATTTGATAAAATGTGGAGATGACTAGACAGCGTTCTACCGTCGATACTGTGGCGTAGGCTGGATGTACCCATGGCTCATGCCCAAATATTGGGTACGGATCGTGACACATTTTTATGGTGGCCCATGCAGGTCAGATTTTGCAAAAATCATAAAACTTGTGGTGGTACTCAACTTAGATGTACTACTGCGGGCCTGCGAATAAGAATAGATTTAAGGACCATCTCCACATATTTTAAAACTGTTATTGACTTACATGTTTGATTTTAATTACTCCTTTGATATGCATCCTGTTTGAATCTTCATACCGACTAATAATTTTCTTTTACGACAGTTAAATGGATTACCAAGGCTGGAACACCGCTCTCTTGAACACCCCAGCAACCGTTGGCAGGTCTTCCGCGAACGGAACCCCACCGACCCACGGAGGCCAGTTCACTTATCTGGGCGAGTTGCCACAGCCACAGACTTCGAGATTTCGTCGAGATGACATTCCACCACCTCTTCAGTTCCCTATGCTGACTTCGCCACCCGCACCGTTTCTCCTACCAGCACCCGTCCAGCATCCAGCACCAGTTTTGCCTGCAGCACCTGCGCTGGACAACGCTATGCTCCTTAGGATCTTCCAGCGGCTCATCACTTCCTTAACGGAGTAGGGCAGTACCTTTTGTGACACCTTGAGAGAGGCTTTTCAGACTAGGGCTGCTCCCCCACTGCGCCCCGGAACTTCCAAGAATTTTATGGACCTTAGGCCCAGGGAATTCAAAGGAACGGAAGGGATCCTCTACGCAGATGATTGGTTAGAGAACGTGGATCGCAATCTTCGGATGGCTCGAATTCCAGAAGACATGAAGGTCGAGACAGCTAGCATGCAGCTTTACGACATCGCCCGCACGTGGTATAGAGACGAGCCCTGATTCACCGCCCAGATGTGACATGGAAAGAGTTCAAGGAACTGTTCAAGACGAAGTTCTACCCCGACGCGGCCAGAAAGGAGTTGGAGAGCGATTTTGAGATCCTAGAACAGGGCAACCTCTCCATCGACGAGTACACCGCAGAGTTTTCCTGCCTCAGCCGCTTCGAAGATGCCTTGACCCCTGAAGCCAAAGCCAAGAAGTTTAGAAAAGGGCTATCACATGAAATTCGCATCGCCATCGCCACCAGCCAGGCCACCACTTATGAAAGAATCTTGAAGGTTGCACAGGAAGGAGAGAAGGAGCTGAAGCACAAGCAAAAGAGGGACAGAGACGCATACGAAGGAGGCAACAGCCAGTCATGGTCGACGAAGCGACCCAATGCCCCAGGAAAGACCGTAACACAGCAGTCTCAGCCACAGCCCTATTTCCAAAAAGCTGCAGTACCAGCCTCCAGTTAGAGCCCCTACCTTCCAGCAGAACCAGCAAGGACAACCCCTTGGGCCTTGCAGCTACTGCAAGAAGTCGAGACACGTATGGGATGTATGCAGGAGACGACTTGGAGTATGCTTATTCTGTGGTTCGAGCGCGCATCAGATGAGGGAGCATCCAGCGACGTAGATTCATGCAGCACAGAGGGTAGCTCCTACCCCAGGAGCACCGACGAAGCCCGTGATACCCCAGCAGCAGAGAGGGCCCCTGCCCACACAGCAGTAGCGCTTCGTCCAGCACCAGCAGCAAATCAGAGCTTATGCCATGGCGGCCGAGGAGACATTGGCATCTCTGGACGTGATAGCAGGTTCTGTTCTCCTTGAGTCCTTTTTAGCTATTACTTTATTCGATTTTGGTGCCAGTCATAGCTTCATATCTGCAGCTTTTGTTTTTAGACATAGTATTGTATCTGAGCCTTTAGACTGCACTTATAAAATCTCGACTAGCGGAGGCATCATCCTTGTCAAGGATGTTTGCGTCAGACGCCGCATTACTATAGGAGGCCGGGAAATGCGCGCTAGTTTACTCATAATGCCACTTTCGAGCTTTGATATAGTGCTCGACATGGATTGGTTGAGTAAACATTATGCCAGCATTGATTGTCGCCGTGGATGTGTTGTGTTTAGTCCGCCTGGAGAGACCGTGTTCGAGTTTGCTAGAGGAGCAGTAGAGCCGCTTAGCGACGCTATTTGTGGAGCCATGGTAGCAGAGAAGGAGCTACCTCATCCTATCATTACGGAGTTTCTCAATATTTTTCTCGAGAAGCTGCCGGGATTGTCGCCAGACAGAGACGTTGAGTTTTCCATTGATCTTGTGCCAGGCTCGAAGCCAGAGTCGCAGCGAGTATACATGATCAATAACAAGGAAGTCATAGAATTGAAGAAGCAGATCGACGAGCTACTGGAGAAAGAATTCATTAGATCGAGTTCATCGCTTTAGGGTACACCAGTTCTGTTCGTTCCAAAGAAGGACAGGACGGTGCGTATATGTATCGACTACCGGACCTTGAATAACAAGACGATCAAGAACAAATATCCGCTACCAAGAATTGACGATCTTTTCGATCAGTTAAGCGGTGCACGGGTATTTTCGAAGATCGACTTGAGGTCGGGGTACCACCAAGTGAAAGTGAAGAAGGAGGTTATTTCGAAGACTGCCTTCCAGACCAAGTACGGATAGTACGAGTTCTTAGTGATGCCGTTTGGGTTGACTAATGCCCTGGCAGTCTTCATGAATTTGATGAACAAGGTATTTCATCCATACCTTGATAAGTTCGTAGTAGTTTTCATCAACGACATCCTCATTTATTCGAAGACAGCGAAAGAGCACAAGGAGCATCTGAGGATCGTGGTGGAGACCCTCAGGAAGAAGAAACTCTACGAAAAGCTTTCGAAGTGAGAGTTTTTCCAAGACAAGGTGGAATTCCTTGGGCATGTGGTGACAGGAGATGGTATATCCGTGGACCCGAAGAAGATTGCTGCTGTCGAGTCGTGGACTACTCTAACTTTTGTGGCGAAGATTCGGAGCTTCTTGGGGTTGGCGGGATACTACAGGAAGTTCGTACAGGATTTCACTCGGATTGCGGAGCCGATGACTAGGCTCACCCGGAAAGACGTAGAGTTTGTGTGGACAGAAGATTGCCAGGCTACGTTCGAAGAGCTGAAGAAGAGGCTAACGATAGCTCCCATATTAACGTTGCCATCTGGTTCCGACGGTTTTTCTATCTATAGCGATGCTTCAGGGAAGGGCTTGGGGTGTGTTCTAGAGCAGAACAAGAAGGTGATAGCATATGTATCCAGACAGCTGCGACCACATGAGAAAAATTACCCCACCTACGATCTAGAGCTGGCGGCAGTCATATTCGCCCTGAAGTTGTAGAAATACTACTTGTATGGAGAGCGTGTAGAAATATTCACTGACCACAAAAGCTTGAAGTACGTTTTCACGTAGAATGAGCTGAATATGAGGCAACATAGATGGCTGGAATTGATGAAGGATTTCGACATCTTGTTGCAGTATCATCCAGGAAAGGCTAACATAGTTGCGGATGCGTTGAGTCGGTATCCTGTGGCTATGTTCTTGACGAAAGACCGGCATCTGTTAGCAGACTTGGAGAGTTTAGGCATTGAGGTCGTCATTCCGAAAGTCGAGATGCAGATGACGGGCATGCAGATACAGTCTGGACTGATGGACAGGATACGAGAGACACAACATCAAGACGAGCAGTTGAGAAGTATCATAGCACAGGCGCAGGCCGGTTTGTTAGTGAATTTCACCATTGTAAAGGATGGCTCATTGAGGCACGGGACGAGATTATGTGTACCTAGTGGAGAGCTATGATAGGAAGTTATGCAAGAGGCACACCATTCTCAGTATTCTTTGCATCCTGGAGCCAATAAGATGTACAAGGATATGAGAGCCAACGTATGGTGGTATGGCATGAAGCAAGAGGTGGCATACTTCGTTTCTACATGCCTTGTGTGTCAGCAGGTCAAAGCCGAGAGGCAGAGACCCGGAGGTTTACTTCAGTCGTTGTCGATTCCAGAGTGGAAGTGAGAACATATTACTATGGATTTTGTTTCCAGTCTTCCACGTTCGCCAGGAGGAAAGGATGCGATTTGGGTCATCGTTGGCAGGTTGACCAAATCGGCCCACTTTATACCATTCAAAGTGGAAATCTCCACGGAGAGGTTGGCAGAGTTGTATGTGAAGCAGATCATCAGGTTGTATGGCATTCCAGTGAGTATTGCCTCCGACCGTGACAGCAGGTTCATATCCCACTTTTGGAGGAGCCTGCATACTAGCTTGGGCACATTGCTCAAGTTCAGCACAGCCTATCATCCGTAAACGGATGGGCAGTCGGAGCGGTCCATTCAAACGCTCGAGGATATGCTGCAGACGTGTGTACTAGATTTTGGTGGCTCGTGGAAGGATCACCTTCACCTCGTGGAATTCTCCTACAACAACAGCTATCAAGCTAGTATCGAGATGTCCCCATTCGAGGCTCTATATGGATGGAGATGTCGTACCCCACTATCTTGGGATGACGTGGGCGAGAGAGCATTATTGGGATCTGAGATGGTAGTAGATGCTGTGGAAAAGGTAAAGAAGATTAGAGAGCGACTTCGCGTGGCTCAGGATAGGCAGAAGCATTGGGCTGACAGTCACCGTAGACCGTTAGAGTTTGAGGTATAGTTTTCCTTTCGTTTGAGGTTGCTAATGATGATAGGAGTAGGTCGTAACCTCCTGCTTAAATCTAGGTTGGCAATATGGTGTTCTTGAAGATATCTCTAACACGTGGCACGATACGTTTCGGAGGAGACGGAAAGCTCAGTCCGAGATATATCGGACCATTTGACATCCTCGAGAAGATCCGAGCAGTGGCATACCGTTTGGCATTACCACCTGCACTGGAGTGAGTGCACAACTTATTCCATGTGTCCCAGTTGAGACGGTACGTGGCAGACCCTAGCCATGTACTAGATCACTCAGAGATCGAGGTGGGACTGAGCCTTAGCTATCAGGAGCAGCCCGTAGAGATCTTGGATCGCAGAGAGAAGGTGCTACGCAACCAGACTATTCTATTGGTGCGTGTTGCATTGAGGCACCATTCTCCAGGCGAATCCACTTGGGAGAGAGAGGACGAGATGCGGGAACGCTATCCTTACCTTTTCGAGACATAAGGTATATTTATACCCTTGTGTCTATCCTTTAATTTTGAGGAAGAAATATTTTAAGGAGGTTAGGTTTGTGAGCCCTTGAACCAATTTATTAATATTGAGATCATTATTAATATTATTCTCACTATTAGTATTATCATATACATATGCAGATAAAATTCTTAGAAATTATATAAAACTCAAAACATAGCATTATAGCGAAGGGAAGGACCAACATATAAATCCAATTATAGAGAGGGGTGTGATAGCATATTTCCTATTCAAATTCCAATGACCAAACTGGATAGGAGTTGAACTCAGTTCAAATCCTATTAAATTTGAATTAATTTAAACTCTAATTGATTTCTCTCAATCCCTGAGAGATTCAATTATATCCCAAGCTCGGGTATATAAACGAGAGGCAGCCGACCCCTTGCCTCTCTTAAAACCCTAATCCCTCCCTACGCTCTTGAGATCGAGAAGACCTGCACATTCGAAGAAGGATGTCCAAGAAGAAAATTTTCTAGGTAATGCTTTACCCCTTCAGATGTTTCCCTCAAATTCTTAATCTTAGTTAAACCTTGATATTGATTCAATGGTAGTATAGGTAATTGTTTTAATACCCAAAAGGGATAATGGGAGGATTCTGTACTTTAAAGACCCAACTAGAAATAACCATTGCTGGTGGAAGTGTCCAACACATGTGTCAGAGGATACCAAAAGCCATACATTAGAGTTATTTACATTATTATAAGTATGAGTTTAGGGGATGCTCAACTATGGTGCCTAGAGATGCATCTGTCTTTTTGAATCCTACATCAAGGAGGAAGTGGGTATCCAATGGTTCTTGAGTCAACCACTCGGTAATGGACCACACGTGAAGTATCAGAGTCGAACCACGTGAAACTTCATGCATTACATGGAAGATGATTGAACCCATTAAAATACCATGTTGTCCAGGTACCTGTATACAAAATCTAGTTGCCTTTGGGTGAGTCGGTATGCAAGGGAAAGGGAGAGTCTTATCAAATAGAGTATGTAGAGGTAACAGAGTAATTGAGCACTGTAGGCATTATCCAGGAGAGAGGATAACAGTCCAAATACTAATAGGTAGATTTCTAATTTGCATCATGTGGGAAAAACTGGTAAGTAGTTACTAATCTGTATCTTTTGAACAGAGATGACAAACTTATGCCAAAATCCATCAATATACGATACATGTTCACACATCAATTAACACATTAGTTAGATAATAGCAGCACTGCTATGCAATATGGAGAGCAGATCCACTGAACCATAGGATCAAAACTACTATGTATCGAAGCCTAGGTATCAGAAACCTTGGGATCACTCCTCGACTAATATGCGATGGGCATCAGAACAATAAGTTAGAATAAGGTATCAGTTGGCATGTGGTGGTAGCAGGTTTAGGTAGGTATCGGTGATAACTAATTAGGGGACAAAAAGGTAACCATGGATGCACATGTATTCGGGTTAGAAGGGGTGTTAATAGACAATGTACCACTTGAAATAGAGCTCCAATCTAAGAGTATCAGGTACTACAGGCAAAATGAGTCAATGAGCACTCTTGAGAAACATTGGGACTATCCATAGGTATGAGTTAAGTATGAGAGAGCAAACCAAATCTCTGATTAATTAGATATCAAGCGATGAAAGTTTACTTTATGTGCTCTGATATCCAAATAAGTCTTGTATCACCCCCATGCTTTATCCGATTAATTACCTGAACAAATTAGTTGACTTATTGTCCTAATACCAAACTGATACTGACAGATAAACCTTCTAGTTGGATATTACCAACAGCCAATAGGTTCAATTGTTTCAGTTTTAGACCCTTAAAGTCAGGAGATAGGGTTCGAGCCCCTGAATATGCTTAACAAGGCTAGGGTAGTCTACTGAAGGATGTAAATATATAGGTTAGGCATGGGGTAGTGGGTTGGTAACGAAATGTAAGAAGGTGATGTTAAGAAAGTTTGTGAAAACATAAGAGAAAGGGGTGAATGAGACAGTGAGTTAGGGAGAGGTACGTACAGCCTAGTTAGATCTCTGCTTAGGTACTAAGTACTCTGGAACCATGAGTGACAGGTTTTTTTGTATCAGGCACGACTAAAAGGTTAGTTGCCTCAAGTAGCAGTAGCACGAATGTAAAGAGCCAATAGCTACCATAGGAGATATAAGTCCTACAAACTAATAGAAGTATGCAAGGGAGTAATAGATATATGTATAGTAAGTTATTAGTAAGTTAAACATGGGCCTGTTAGTGATGTACCAAGTATATACATGTTCAGGTTAGTGTCAACAATAGAGAAACCATGTACTTAAGAATACAACCTTGAGGGGTCCTCATGAATGCCAGTAAGGTATATGGGCACTAACACACACTAGCCATGTTAGAGTCCAGATAACCCAAGTGTGCTATGTGCCTAGAAGAGTATCAGTCATTCGACTGATGTATATGTCATTTGACTGATGTACCAGTCATTAGGCATAAAGGGTTCTAGGAAACCACTTATATGGAGGGAGGGGTCTGTAAGTACCCAGGGACTAGATAAGGTATCAGAGAATTCTAGTAAAACCTCAAAAATCAGTAAAAGATAGGACATGTAGATAGGAAAAGTCCAAGCAAAGGCAATAATAGGTGAGTAGATAATGTGAAGAAATAGGAATACGAAATCAATAGCAATAAGTAGAGTTGGCTTGATGTTTCAAATCATTTATTGATCTCATATATTCAAAATAGGTCACTTGGACTTTGACTCAACCTTTGACTCGTATACGTAGCTCCGGACCACATGCAAGTGCATATACTGATAGTTACCGTTTCTGATAGTTTTTTTACATGTTATACATATGTCTTGCTGCATTGTTGACACACTTGTCATATGGAGATTAGTATCATAGATTTATTATACATCTTGACTGTCGTTTACATGTTTACCCTACTTGCGATTGATTCCATGAGTACTAGCTGGGCGGAAAAATATCTTGGTAGACGTGTGAACTACCCATTCTATCCCCAAAATGTCTATTTTTGACTGATAGCAGCTGCACACGACACGTGCAGGGTGCCAAATTTACCCCTTAGCCATTCACACGTTGAAATTGATATTTTAATACACGTAGATAGTTAATATTCCAAATATTTCATCTTGTTCTTCACCACTTGCGATTTTACCATAGTTACATATTGCTTTCTGGTAGCAATTTCTTATCAGTAGAGTTAAATGTTCTTTTCCATTATACCATGATGCTTGTTACTTTCTAGTTTTATTCTAATGTGTTATATACATGTTTTGTGACTCTGTTGTTTTTCGGATAGCTGTCATATGTGTACCTATTCCATTCCTGACTGGAAAACCAACATTTTAGGAGATGAGTTAGAGGAGTTCAGTACCTCTTACTATGAGCAGACTGTGGACCCTGATCTGAGCATACATGAGGACTTGGATGCGGGGCTACCCTCCGCAGATTGCATTTAGATAGATATTATTTAGTTAAGCCGGAGTTGCCTCCGGGAACTCTTTAGTTATTATATTTTGTTTGATGATTATGTGAGTGGAATAGTGGATATCCATATTAGCACATTTTGTTCTTTGAGATTATTTCGTCTATCACATTTTGATCTCTATCTTGGAGTCTATTCAGATCTGTTATTTATCCTCTCTCTCACTGTGGTTATTTTGTTTATATATCTTGCTGCTGTGGACTGATCTGTGGATATTGGGTATATTATAAATATATATAAATTGCATGGTTGTATTTGATAAAATATGGAGATGACTAGACAGTGTTCTACCACCGATACCACGGCGTAGGCTGGACGTACCCACGGATCATGCCCAAATAATGGGTGTGGGTCGTGACAAATGCAGAGGCTCCGTTGTCTTTGAAGCGCAGCCAACTCGTCGCCCAAAAGCACAGAGGCTCCGTCGTCTTCAAAACACAAGTCTACTCATTGCCCAGAAGCACAGAGGCTCTGTCGTCTTCAAAACACAAGTCTACTCATCGTCCAGAAGCACAGAGGCTCCGTCGTCTTTGAAACACAACTTACTCGTCGCCCAAAAGCACATAGACTCCGTCGTCTTCAGAAGAACGGTCTACTCATCGCCTAGAAGCGCAACAGCACTGAACTTCACTAGATGTGTAGACAGCATGGTCCCATCCAATTGGTTTATTTAAACCACTACTCTTAAAGATAAGACAGAAGTTGATTCTGTTGATAAGAGCAATATCTTATCAGTTGGTTTAAAATCACGAATAAGGACAAAGTTTGTTCTTATAGATGAAGGCCATACCAATCAGTTGGTTTAAACCAATGGCCTCCTAAGATAAGACAAAATCCGACTCTGTGATGGAATCAAAGATCTACTCAGCTTCATCTGAACAGAAGACTTCGAGCAATAGACACGCGCTACGTGTTTTTTTCGATTATGTTGATAACCACTCGAGATCTCGATATAGAAAAATCTCAACATCCGCCACATGTCAGCTCAGCAATAGCCCTCACCGTGCAATGATAGAAGATTCTTTCATATCTCAAATCCTAATGCATGTCGCATAGATTCCCCCTCCCCTATAAACAGAAGGAGTTTTCCTACAATAAAGAGGCTTCAAAATCTTCAACTTCGGCATCCTCTTGATTGGTAACCCTAGAGTTTCAATCACCAACACTAGAAAGCCAAAGCAATTTCAACTCGTCGTTAGATCGTCAATGGAGTAAAGGAGCAGCTGAAGTGCTTGATCTCCACCACCACATTTTTTCAGAAATTTTGTACTTAGATCTCCTGTTTAGGAATCGATTGTACTCTTTTTACGTTTAAAATACAAAAATTTCGTATAAACTTTTATCATGACAAACAAGATGGCGACTCTGCTGGGGACTTCCTTCTCCTCTAACAAGAAGGTAGTGGCGCAATCTGACAACAACTTGCTGGGATCTTTCCAGAAGACATTGGTCGTACGTTTCGACTAACAAGCTTTTCAGGATCTCCTTTCTGAGGAGAAGTCAATTCCTACGAAGCGGTTCGTAAAACAGAAGAAGACTTGACGCACCTGGGTGCCGAAGGCGGCTACGACGAGCAGCACGACGGAGAGGACTACGCTCCAGAACCCCCTGACCGACAAAGCCCTGAAGAAGAGTTCGACTACTGCCGCCACGTCGCCTCGCTCGATTCCTACTCGGGGAAAGCACAGTGAAGAGTGCGGCTCTCCTGTGGCGGGCCTAACAAAGGAACAATGCCGAAGGAAGCGTGCAATAGCGCAACTACTTACGGAGGGAGCGATGCCGACGAGAAGATCTACCTTTGACAAAATTGCCTACCCATCCGGTAAGGCCACACTGGACTCTGAACGTTACGCACCTCCTGGAGGTAACTTAAAGAGATCCAAGGCAGCACGTGCCCTATGCGAACAAAGTGCCATGCCAACCACTACATTTGATTCTAATTACTATGTACCCTATGTGGGTAGTAGAAAGAAATCCCTGGCAGCATGCGTCTTGTGCAACCAACGTGCTATGCCAATAGTCAACCAAAGGTCCGCGTTGACAGTCACACGCGAAGCCAATGGAAAGCTATACAAAACTAGTCCGAGTGCCTCAACGCCTCGATCGGTAGAACCCCGCTGTCGCTTGAGCACTCATGTGCGCAACTCGAGCCAGGGGGTACACTGCACTGAGAAAGACTCACGCAAACAGTGTTCCTGTAAGCATGGAAGGAGTCTACCTCATCAGTAACTTTTTGATCAGGACCTGAGCGTACTTCACACGCAGGAACTCAGAGGAGGGAAGCTATCTCCGTATCCTCACTCCTGCGTGCAGCTTTCCTGCGTGTGCAATGGGAGTGCAGGAATGAAGACCCCAACGCTTTCTTACAAGCGTAAAGCAGAAGAGGAGCCTGCGACACAAGGAATGCCTAAACCAAGGCATACTTGCACCCAGATCACCATCAACTGTTGTTGTCACCAAGAAGCCACATCGCCACCGAGAAGACAGTCCGTCTTCCAAAGACTGCGATCAATGGCGGCTGTACATCAGGGACTCGACCGGGAGTCGACGAGCGAGGAAGAAGAGGAACTTCGTGTTGCTCCATGCAATGCGGTGCGGGGTTCTCCATCTCTCAAGCAGCTATCCAAAAATCCTTCTACCTCGACCAACAAGCCCAAGAGGCGGCCAGGGAGTAGCAAGACGAAAGTGTCCAGTACAGGTGTGTTCCAACACAAGCACGCCAAGTCTGGCTCCTTGCCGCAAGGAGATGCCAAGTCAGATGCTGGGGGTGGCCAGTCCTCCACCATCCATGACAATCCTGCATTCCAATCCAACGAAGGATTGTATGACCCAAATGCCTCTGCGGGCGCAGCTAGCCAACAAACTGGTGGTAGCAACTACAATGAGTCTGAGGATGATTGTATCATTCCAGTCTATCCTAAAGACGATGTGACTCAGGTGTCCGAGCCGGAGAGCGAGAGATCCACTGTCCTTTCAACTCATCCACACATGATGTCCGTATTCATGGCCGACGGCGATAACACAAAAAGTAGCGAAGGCTCTAGTCAGCTAAAACGTATAGAAGCTCTCGAGACGAGCCTAAATATGTTGAATACTACTATACAGTCTTTAGCTTTTGTTGTCCTAGAGATCAAGGAGAGGTTGACTCCCTCTGCCTCCACTCATACTCCTGACCCAGTTGCTAATGGTAGATCTAATGCGCTTTCCCTCGTGAACCAAGCAGCACCGTCGTCATCTACTCCATCGACAAAAGGACCTACGATGTCAACTGAGATGCAATAGGCCCTCCAGGAGTTATACGCTCGCTTAGATGCCAAAGAAAAGCTAGCCGTACTCCAAAAGATAGGGATTCGGTAACCATATCCAGTAGAATGGGATAATATGGTCTATCCTCCCAAATACGATTCGCAGATGCTCACGCCCTTTAATAGGAAGGAGTCTCCCCGATGATACTTGAGGTACTTCGCTTCAGTAACAGGGCATCTACCGAAGGATGACGCTCTCTTCACCAACCTATTCATAGGGGCCCTGCAGAGGGTGGCCTATGAATGGTTCTGCAGTCTTCCAAAAAATTGTGTTACATTGTTCGAAAACTTGAAGACTCTATTCCTCAATCGATTCTACGAAAGAGGAATGGACATGACGATGTCAACTCTCATGGATATTTTCCAGAAGGAGAAAGAGGTTGTACGTGCATAAATTAAGCGCTTCCACTAGGCAGCTCTGAGGTTACCTCCTGGTGTAACTGAGCCCATGCTCATGGACTCGTGCCACAAGAACATGCTTCCTGTAATCAAGTTGTGGCACAGTGCTCTTTGCACAGAATGGACGCCCTTTATTACAGAGGCGGATGTGGCACAAAGAAAGGCCCAAGATGCGTAGCTCCTGGGACTAAACTTTCTATCTCTCGAAGACAAAAGGAGGCGCTCGTCCAGCAGCAACCCTAAAGACAGAAAATAGAAGCAAGTCATGACCGTCAACATTTCCAAAGGTTCGGCATCAGCGAACCTGAAGCCTACGAAAGCGTAGAGGCCGAAGGAGCCTACTCCTTCACCAATGAAGATACGCTAGAACTCTTCGATATATTAACGAAGAGCGGCAACCTTTCACTCCCACCGCCAAAGCACCCCGATGAAGTAGAAAAAGTGGACAACCCAAAGTTCTGCCACTATCATCAGTACGTCCACCATTCAACACGTGATTGCTACGTGTTGAAAAGACAGATCCAGCGTCTCATCGACGCCAAAGTCATCTCACTTGACTATGAGGAGAAGACTATTTCTGCCATTATGATTACTCTCCAATTCAGAAGTTTTCCAACTACGGAGGCACAAGATGGCATAGTCCCCATTCCAAGGGCGATGATAGAAGTAGTCAATCTTCCACCAGCTCATGACAATGCTCAGGGGCTCATCCCATTTATAATACCATGAGGCAAACTTATGTGGATCCATCATGACCTTACTCCAGACATGATGATGCCTACAACATGCTCGGTCAAGGGAAAGACGGTCAGGTCGTGTCACATGATCTCTACGACAACTGATGACACCCTGATTACCACTCGCTCGACTTACCTGCAAGAAGAGAACCAAGCTCTAGAGGAAGAGACACCTTCGCCCGTCACGGTCAACGGCCCCGATACATCGGAAGCGGGCCCATCTCAAGCACATGCTACAGATAAACAGAAGCTGAAGGAGGTTCGCTTTGACAAACCTCTGAGAAAAGACTCGACAGTAGGGACAATCAAGCCCTACAATTTCAATATATTTGCATAGCTAGACAACACTCCGGCTCGACTATCACTCTTCGAGCTTCTCTGTCTCTCCAAAGAGACTCGAGACACCATCAATGAAGCTTTACAGAACACCGATTCCTTTCTCACTCAGGTGCAACCGCCTAAGGAGAACCCTGTTGAATGTCCACATTGTCATAGTGTAGTCGAGGTGATCCCCAACATCACCTTCACTCAGCAGGACATGCTACTAAAAAAATAATCGGCATAACTGACCCCTGTACCTATACTATATAGGGTACGTTGGTGCCATTAATGTCGATCGCATCCATATCGACCACTGCTCTCCACTCAGCATCATCCCTCGGAGTTTAATCCAAGCTTTGGGGATCCTGATGCATTGGCTAACTGCGTCGAACACTATAATCAGCAATTTCAATGCTGGAAAAAGTAAACTCCTAGGCAAGATCTGCCTGAAATGCCGAATAGACGATCTCCACATTGACGTTACTTGCTACGTCATTGATGCCGATATAAACTACAACATGCTATTGGGACAACTATGGGAATACATGTTCGTGACCTCCACTCCCCATTAGTGCATGAAGTATATTGCCAAATAATGGGACCATCAAGATCGAGTTTACTGACATTGATCCCTTTCGAGGGCTCGAAGCATACTATACAGATGCGGATCTGTACAAATCAGTCACATAGGACGACGACGCCAATGATGCCGATGATGAGGCAGAAAGTGTAGCTATTGCTAAAGAATTATTGAGGTTCGATTGAGGGGGAAATCTTGTCACTACCACATTTTAGATTGAGGGTATTTTGGTCATTTGAGAATTTTTGAATTTATTTTAATTTATTAGATTGGTAATCGCTATTTTTGACTTTTACTATTTGAGACTTTGGAGACTAACCTAGATGTTGACACTAGTTATGGTGACTTGGTTAGCATGGTGAGACCCTAGTCTAACTTAAGTCAACCTAAAGTTAGTCATTTAGAAATCAAGATTCAAATAGGGGGATTATTGATTTGGTTCATAGGCTTGAGACTTAGGAATTGATTCCATGACTAGTGCAACTTGGCCCATAGCCCATTAGACTAACCCTAACCCTAACCCTAATTTCAGTATACCAAGGCTGGCCACTTAGGGTTCCCTCCCTATAAGTACTCTCTTCATTTAGTTCTTGCCTCTTTTGTATTGAATAAACACTTAGAAAAAAGAAAGGAATGGTCATTCTTCCCCAATCCATAGTTTTTCCATTTTAATTCCTTTTTGACTCTAGTTTCTTGCATTAGGGTCTAATACTCTTCTATTTTCTATTTATGGAGAGTAATCCCAGATTTTAAACAATTTGGGGATTCGAGCTAGCAAGGAGGAACACTCTATTTTGGGACTTTTCTTGCCATTTGCACCTATAGGTAAAACTCCTCAAATTATGCTAATATTCTAATTTCTTTACATCCTAGCCTAGATATAGGTGTCCCCTAGCTGTCCCTAAAATTTGGTTAGAAATCATGTCCGTTTGGTGTCCGTATCTGACACGTATCGATGTGTATGTGCAAGTGTTTGATAGAATGCCACTTAGGATTTGATTTTCGTATTTTGTAAATCTAATTGCATGAATCTCTAGATCTATATATGTGCATTAACTCTGGTGAAGACTGAGTCGGGTTTCGTGTCATTTTTGTGTCCTATATCGTACTGGACACGCTGCATGGGAACTCGGCCGGGTGTCCTGCTACCCGTGTCCGATTTCTCCACGGACACAACACGTGGTGGCACGAATTTTGGTAGGAAGGATGGGGCAGTGACTGTCATCATGCTCCTAAAATTTGGAAGCTAATGATGCACGACACGCGGAGAATTCTTGCCCATACTGGACACACACTGCTCGTGCACTGCAGGATTCACGCACTAACACAGACTTCGTGTCTCACGAAGACACATTTTAGACACGACTCAGGGTAGTCAACCCCTAGCCCTAGAGGTGGCAAACTTAGGTGCACACCCACGATATGTCTCGTGTTGTGTGTTGTGTCCTAGATACGAGTGCATGCGTGCACGAGACTGTGTATTCGTGCGTGCACGTGTAGTGTTCGTGTGATGTGGACACGCTGTATCCGGCACTGGGTGATAGGAGATGACTCTATGGACACGTACACATAAGTGTCATTCATTACCAACCTATTAATCTAGATATAGTTGTTTATTTTCAATTCAAATTTGTAGATTATCCTAATGTTTTGATACCTGGGCTGAATTCGATTTTTCGAGATTTGATTTATGATTAAACTGTTGATGTGATTAAGTTGTGCTGTTGGTTCACTAATACACATCTGAGATTAGGCTACATATTAGAGTTTATGATTAGCATGGGATTTGGCTTTCTAAATTGCATTTGAACTGCTAAACTGATATCGTACACACTGTGTGTTTTCCTGAGAATTGCATTGCCATGTGGTTTACTGTTTTGTCTGTACAAAATCTGAGAATTTAAACTACTGTGTACATTAATGTGTAGACTGAGATTTAACTGCATGTAGGGTTTCATGTTTGCATGAGAATTGGATTTTTGAATTTGCTTCGAGACTGTTTCTGAGAATGTCAAGGTTGTTAACACATACACCCTGTTCACAGAAACCTATGTTGATCTACTTAAACACACTGTCTTCCTGAGAACATAATGTTCATTACACATTGATTTGTTATACTGAAAAAATCTAATATTGACACTAAGTTCATTACACACACAAGTACACTTTGCACACTGTTAAATCTGAGACCACATATAGCATTGTACACACACACCCTTACACACACTCACACATTTAATTCCTATTCATCTACACACCTAAACTGAGAATCTGAGAACATTGACACTAATTTGAGAACAATGTATACTCACACACACATGAAGCTTATGCATTGTGTTCTCCTATATGGCATACACACACACACACACACACACACACACACACACACACACAGGAACTTGAAACACACACACAGACACACACACACAGAGTAACTTGGAACACACACACACACATGTATATGTAATCTGCACACTCACTCACACCATTGCTTTCCTTAGACACGTACACTATTTGTATACACTGCCAACTTGAGAGTCTATGACACACACACACACACAAATGCATGACACTATATCCCTCTCTCTATTTTATATATATAGTTACAATATCTATAATCTTGTGTGTGAATATGTGAAATGCATATAAATATATAATGCCTATATAATTTAGTAGAAATGTGAATGTGGTAATTAAATATGTGTGTTGCCTATAATATGTATATATGGCATGTGGCCTATGGGTATACCAATGTGCAAGCTTATGGTATATGGAATGTATACACATAAGTTGTGTGTTGTTAGAGTTGTGTGACTTGTGAATGATGTGTGCTTGCTAGAATGGGCTGGTTAGGCTTAGTGAGACTTGTCTGGGTTAGGTTTGACCTAGTTGACCTAGATTGACTAGAATAGTTTGACTAGAGTTGACTAAAGGTTGACTTTAGCCCAGATTGACCCAAACATCATGTAGAATGCATTATAGCAGTTTATTTTACCAATTTGGATATGTTGTGACTTATACTATTCTGAATAGGAGCCAGACACCACTCCTCAGACAGTATTTCATTCAGACACTCAGGATATCAGGCGAGTACATTTTTTGACCGTTTCATACTTGCTAGGACTATATTCTTGCTCTAGATTTTTTTACTTGATGTTGACACGATGGAAACACGGCTTAGTACTATATGGATCTTTTCATATGATGTTATCCCTTCGGGAGCATCGAATACATCATGTCATGTGCGTTTCACTTTCATCATATATTCATGTGCTTTCATCATTCATGTGTACTCTCATGATTCATGTACTCTCATATTCACGGAGCCCCCATATTTATATTCATGTGCACCCATTTATGGGCCTCCATGTGAATCATGTACAATAACATAACTTGAACGGATCCTTGTGTATTGATTAGGGATGGGGGAGTAGAAATAGTCATGTGGATATTTCCAAACTAGTGTAGCCATGTACAACCTCTCATGTTTATTATCAAGCCGTTCACATGTCTATCTTGAACTCTAAATCACTAGTTTACTGTAGCTCTTTACTTATAGTAGATATTTCTATACAGTCTTCTCTTTTACTTCATGTATATTCTTCAGTATTTCATGTATCTTACTCTATTACCTGTAATATATTCCTGTCATGATATGAACTGCATGAGATGTACTGTGCTCGCTTCCTTCCTGAATGGACCTGTTGAAATATTATAGATGACCTTGAGGAGCTGTGTCCTACTTATTACGGAGTAGGCCTAGATGACACATGTGAGCTGGACTCCCAGGAGGACCCAACACTTGCAGAGGACATTACCCCAGTAGTCTAGGCTAGTTAGCTAGACTAGTATCTTATTATCATTATGTTTGTTAGATACACTTGTACTTATTTGGAGATTTGTTATTTTGGATTTGTGAAGTTGTTTATCTTAGACATTTAGCTATCTCTTATCTTGTATTTATCATCTGTGGATTTTGTTGATTTTATCTATCTATCTTATCATACTTTCTTTCTTAGTTGTGATTGAGTTCTACTTTATATTGTCACCTCCATTCGGAGTGTATATACTGTGCAGGTACCTTATTACTGTTAGATGTATTGTGACCTAGGACAACATTCTACTGTCGACACTGCGGCGTAGGCTGGACGTAACCACTTCTCGTGCCCCTACACTGGGCACGGGTCGTGACACATTTTTAGTGGTGGCCCATGTAGGTCCTAGTTTAGAAATGCAGTGGTATTCGAACTAGAGTATCACTGCAGCCTGCAGTAGGATTAGGATATTTTTGAAGGTACTCAATCACATTAGCAAAAACTCTTAATCAGATTTCTTTTATCTAAAATTGTTGTTTATTGCCTTCCCTTAAATATAAACTATCCTCCTTTGTTATTTTGACTCATTCTCAGCAATTGTTTTCTTGTTTGATGTGTCTATAGGATGGTCGAGACTAGATCACATCGCCCAAGTTAGGGGACACTGATGAGAGGTCTGCCACCTCTTATCCTTAGCAGCCAGCCCCCGGTACCGCAGCCCTAGTCATGCAAGCTGGGGTGGGTGTTTCAGCTGCATTCGAAGGAGCCCCTCCACCAGCAGTGTATAGGCCGAGTTCGGTGATTCTAGAGATGCTCCAGCAGCAGCAGCAGCCACCTTCGAGGACAGTTGATGCAGTCTAGCTGTTCACATTCTTTCAGCAGTTCATGGAAGCCCAGCAGGCCCAAGAACAGCGTCAGACTACAGAGTTTAGTCGGGGAATCGATTTGGCCCTGACGACAGTTAAGAGGGCAGCAGCTCAGCCTGCAGCAATTCAGCAGCCGCATCCGCCGAGGGGGAAGGACATCTAAGACTTTCAGAAGATGCACCCGAGGGATTTCAGGGGTACATAGGGCATTCTGTACGCTGATGAGTGGATTGAGCATATAGAGGAGATTTTCAGACTGACAGAGATTCCAGTGAGGCTTCAGATTAAGGCAGCAGCCAGTATGATGCAGGATTTGGCCCGCACTTGGTACCAGACCGACCTGAGGGTTGGTACACCAGGGCAGACTTGGGCAGCCTTCAAGAAGCTGTTCAAGGAGAAATTTTTCCCAGATGCAGCGCTTGGTGCCCTCGAGACTCAGTTCGAGGCCGTAGTACAGGGCACTCAGTCCGTAGAGGAGTATGCTGGGGAGTTCTACCGTCTGGACAGATTTGTCGAGGGGTTATCCGAGGTGACGAAGGCCCGAAGGTTCAGAAAGGGACTGGTCAAGGAGGTGAAGTCCTATACCAAGAGTGTCCACAGCGCCACATTTGAGGATATCTTGGTGCGTGCCTTAGCCGCAGAGGATGATCTTGAGCTGAGGCTCAAGAGGGGACGAGACACCCAGGGCGCCAGTAGTAACGGAGGACCGGCCAAGAGGCCGTATTTTCAGCAGCATCAGTAGCAGCAGAGGCAATTTCAGTCGCAGCAGTTCCAGCAGCCGAGACTTCAGCCAGCTCAGCATCAGCAGCCGAGGCAGCAGCAGCAGGCCCCGAGGCAGCAGTCTACTAGTTGTACTATCTGTAGGAAGTCGAGGCATGGATGGACTGAGTACAGGAAGAGGCTGGGGAAGTGTCTTCTCTTCGGATCGTCAGAGCATCAGCTGAGGGACTGTTCCCTCTTCGCAAGTAGAGCAGCTCAGGAAGCAGGAGCCAAGGCTCCAGTGGGACCACAGAAGAGACCGTTGTCGACTCAGCAGCAGCGGTTCGTACAGCAACAACAGCAGGCCAGAGGAGGCCAGCAGGGGCGAGCTTTCGCCATGGCGGCCGATGATGTAGAGGCCATTGGGGAGTTGATTGCAGGTTCGGTTCTTCTCAACTCCATTCCAGCTTTCACTCTATTTGATTATGGGGCTTCCCACAGTTTTGTGTCGGTATCATTTGCTATTAGACACTGCCTAGTATCTGAATCATTGCCTAGGACCTACAAGATCACGACCGGGGGTGGTGTTATTCTCGTGAGTGATGTTTGTAGAGGGCGGAGTATTATTTTAAGAGACCGAGAGTTGGAGGTGAGTTTGCTCATAATGCCACTACCTAACTACGATATCGTATTAGGTATGGATTGGTTGAGCAGGCATCACGCCAGCATAGATTGCCGAGGGGGTAGAGTTTTGTTTGGAGCGCCAGGAGAGCTAGAGTTCGAGTACACCTGACGGCAGGCGAAGCAGAGCAGCAGACTTTTTTGCGGGATTTCAGTTGAGGAGGAGGCGGCTCCACATCCCTTGATTGCAGAGTTCATGGACGTCTTTTCGGAGGAGTTGCCAGGGCTTCCACCCGACAGGGATGTTGAGTTCTCGATAGACAGTTCCCGACGTGAAGTCGATTTCTCAATATGTCTATCGAGTGAACAATAGTGAGTTGGTGGATTGAAGAAGCAGGTGGATGAGCTGCAGGACAAGGGCTTCATCCGATCGAGTTCTTCACCTTGGGGTGCTTCGATACTTTTTCTACCCAAGAAGGATGGGTCGGTACGGATGTGTATCGACTACAGGGCACTCAACAACCTCACAATCAAGAAAAGATACCCACTGCCGTAGATTGATGATCTCTTTGATCAGTTGAGCGGAGCTCGAGTTTTCTCGAAGATTGATCTGAGGTCAGGTTATCATCAGGTAAAGGTGAAGAAGGAGGATATTTCGAAGACCGCCTTCAGGACGCGGTATGGACTGTTTGAGTTCTTGGTTATGCCGTTTGGGCTGACCAACGCCCTGACAGTATTTATGAACTTGATGAACAAGGTGTTCCACCAGTACTTGGACAAGTTCATAGTGGTGTTCATCGATGATATCCTGGTGTATTCGAAGACTGAGGAGGAGCATGAGGAGCACTTGAGAGTGGTTCTGGAGACACTCAGAAGGGAGAGGCTGTATGGCAAGCTTTCGAAGTACGAGTTCTTTTTTGACAGAGTTGACTTCTTGGGTCATATGATGACTGGAGATGGGATCTCAGTGGACCCGAAGAAGATCACGGCAGTTGAGGCTTGGTCGGCACCAAGTTCAGTAGCAGAGATCAGGAGCTTCTTGGGACTGACAGGCTATTACAGGATGTTCGTACAAGATTTCTCCCAGATTGCAGAGCTGTTGACTAGGCTAACCCGAAAGGATGCAGAGTTTGTTTGGTCAGAGGAGTATCAAGTCGCTTTTGATCAGTTGAAGAAGCGGCTGACGACAGCTCTAATTCTGACTTTGCCATCAGGATCAGGAGGGTTCACTATCTACAGTGACGCCTCAGGGAAGGGTCTGGGTTGTGTCTTGCAGCAGCATGGGAAGGTAATTGTCTATGCCTCTAGGCAGTTACGTCCCCATGAGAAGAACTATCCTACCCATGACTTGGAGTTGGCAGCAGTGATTTTTTGCTTTGAATTTGTGGAAACATTACTTATATGGAGAGAGGGTGGAGATTTTCACAGATCATAAGAGCTTGAAGTATGTGTTTACACAGAAGGAGCTCAACATGAGGCAGCGCAAGTGGTTAGAGCTGATGAAGGACTTCGACATCTCACTACAGTATTACCCAGGGAAGGCCAACGTAGTTGCCGATGCCTTGAGTAGGTATCCGACAGCCATGTGTTTGACTATGGACCGTCATTTGCTTGCTGATTTGGAGAGCCTGGGGATTGAGGTGATTGTGCCCAGAGTTCAGATGTAGATGTGGGGCCTTCAGATTCAGTTAGACTTGATGGAGAGGATCAAGTCGACGCAGTTCGAGGATGTTGCTCTGCGGTGTATCTGAGAGCAGGTTCGAGCAGGGCTGGTGGATGGTGAGTTTACTCTTGTAGAGGATGGTGCTTTGAGGCACGGTTCCAGGCTGTGTGTGCCCATTGGAGAGCTCAGGGAGCAGGTTATACAGGAGGCCCACAGATCTTAGTACTCTATACATCCTGGTGCCAACAAGATGTACAGGGATCTGAGGGAGCACGTCTGGTGGTATGGGATGAAGCGTGAGGTAGCTCGCTTTATAGCCAGGTGCTTAGTCTGTCAGCAGGTCAAGGCAGAGAGGCAGAGGCCAGGAGGTTTATTACAGCCATTGCCCATTCTAGAGTGGAAGTGGGAGCATATCATGATGGATTTTGTATCTGTATTGTCGTATACACCAGGAAGAAAAGACGCAATTTGGGTCATCGTAGCCAGGTTGACCAAATTGGCCTACTTTTTGCCATTTAAAGTGGGTACGTCTACTGAGAGGCTTGTAGAGATGTACATACGGCAGATTGTCAGGATTCATGGAGTTTCGGTCAGCATAATCTCGGATCAGGATAGTCGCTTTACTTCCTATTTCTGGCAGAGTCTGCAGACTAGTTTGGACACTCACCTCAAGTTTAGTACTACATACCACCCTCAGATGGATGGACAGTCAGAGAGGACTATTCATACGCTCGAGGACATGCTGCGGACGTGCGTCTTGGATTTTGAAGGATCCTGGAAGGATCACCTGCATTTTGTGGAGTTTGCTTACAATAACAGTTTTCAGGCCAGCATTGAGATCTCAGCTTTCGAGGCTCTCTACGGGCGTAGGTGTCGTACACCCTTATCTTGGAATGATATTGGTGAGCGAGCTTTATTGGGACTTGAGATGGTTGTTGACACAGCCAAGAAGGTAAAGCTCATCAGGGACAGACCTCGCGTGGCACAGGACAGACATCGGCATTGGCCCGATAGCGACCGGAGGCCTTTGGAGTTTGAGGTACATATTAGAGATGGGATTATAAGTAGGTTGTTGTTTGTGTTTATTTGATTATATTTGATTATTTAGTAACTTGAGACCTTGCTTGTGTTTAGGTCGGAGACATAGTTTTTCTGTGGATATCTCTGACTCGTGGTACCATACGTTTTGGTGGAGGTAGAACGCTTAGCCCGTGCTTCATCAAACCTTTCGTGATCAGCGGGAGAGTCGATGACGTGGCATACAGGCTAGACTTGCCACCTATGCAAGTGGGTGTCCATAATGTATTCCACGTATCACAGTTGAGACGGTACGTGGCTGACCCTAGCCATGTACTTGATCATTCGAAGATTGAGGTGGGACCTACTCTCAGTTATCCAGAGCAGCCAGTGGAGATTCTGGATCGCCGAGAGAAGGTACTGTAAAACCAGGTGATACCCTTGGTTTGCGTTGCATGGAGGCATTATTCTCCAGGAGAGTCTACCTGGGAGCGGGAGGATGAGATGCGCGAGCGATATCCTTATCTTTTTGGACCTTGAGGTATGATCGTCTATCCTTCTCATCAGTTAGTTTCGTCTTTTAATTTCGAGGACAAAATTTTTTTTAAGGAGGGCAGATTTGTTACTACCACATTTTAGATTGAGGGTATTTTGGTCATTTGAGAATTTTTGAATTTATTTTAATTTATTGGATTGGTGATTGCTATTTTTGACTTTGACTATTTGAGACTTTGGAGACTAACCTAGATGTTGACCCTAGCTATGGTGACTTGGTTAGCATGGTGAGACCCTAGTATAACTTAAGTCAACCTAAAGTTAGTCATTTAGAAATCAAGATTCAAATAGGAGGATTATTGATTTGGTTCATAGGGTTGAGACTTAGGAATTGATTCCATGACTAGTGCAACTTGACCCATAGCCCATTAGACTATCCCTAGACCTAATTTTAGCATACCTAGGCCGGCCACTTAGGTTCCCTCCCTATAAGTACTCTCTTCATTTAGTTCTTGCCTTTTTGGTATTGAATGAACACTTAGAAAAAAGAAAGGTATGGCCATTCTTCCCCAATCCATAATTTTTCTATTTTAATTCCTTTTTGACTCTACTTTCTTGCATTAGGGTCTAATACTCTTCTATTTTCTATTTATGGAGAGTAATCCCAGATTTTGAATAATTTGGGGATTCGAGCTAGCAATGAGGAACACTCTATTTTGGAACTTTTCTTGCCATTTTCACCTATAGCTAAAACTCCTCAAATTGTGCAAATATTCTAATTTCTTTGCATCCTAGCCTAGATCTAGGTGTCCCCTAGCTGTCCCTAAAATTGGTTTAGAAATTGTGTTCGTATCGGACACGTGTCGATGTGTATGTGCAAGTATTTGATAGAATGCCACTTAGGATTTGATTTTCATATTTTGTAAAACTAATTGCATGAATCTCTAGATCTATGTATGTGCATTAACTTTTGTGAAGACTGAGTCAGATTTCGTGTCATTTTTGTGTCCTATATCGCACTGGACACGCTGCACGGGAACTCGACCAGGTGTCCTGCTACCCGTGTCCGATTTCTCTACGGACATAGCAGGTGGTGGCACGAATTTTGGTAGGAAGGATGGGGCAGTGACTGTTATCATGCTTCCAAAATTTGGAAGCAAATGATGCACGACACGCGGAGAATTCTTGCCCGCATTAGACACTCACTGCTCGTGCTCTGTCAGGATTCACGCACTGACACAGACTTCATGTCTCACGAAGACACATTTTGGACACGACTCAGAGTGGTCAACCCCTAGCCCTAGAGGTGGCGAACCTAGGTGCACACCCACGACATGTCTCGTGCCGTGTGTCGTGTCCTAGACACGAGTGTATGTGTGCACGAGACTGTGCATTTGTGTGTGCACGTGTAGTGTTCGTGTGATGTGGACACGCCGTATCCGGTACTGGGTGACACGAGATGACTCTATGGTGTAAAACCCCTAAATTTCTACTATTTTTTAAAATAAATTTGATACTGATTTTTTTTATTTTTGTATATTGTACATCGCGTAGTTGTATTGTACGTCGCGCGTAAAATTTTGTTTTTCGTAATTTCTCGACTAGTACGACTATGTGCGAGCGTACATATTTTTGAAAAATATTTTTTTCTATTTTTATAGTTTCAAAATAATATAGATAATAATTATTTTTAGCTATCGTACCTAAATTTTCAAGTTTATGATTTTAGTTATGAAAAGCCTTTCATTTATACAGATATAATAATAAATAATTTTCCTATAAAATGGTATATTAGAAAAGTATATTTATGTAAATATTATTTGGACATACATATATATTTCATAATTATTTATTAGTTTATTTTTAAATAATAATGTAATTTTTGAAATTATTATTATTAGTATTTTTGGAAAATATATTTTGAAATTATTGTGGCAATTTAAATCTTGATTTAATTTTATGGATTTATTTAAATAGTTAAATTAATATATATATTTGAAATTTGATTGATTTTAAACTAAAAGATGAAATTTTAATAGATTTAAATTGATTTAGATTTGGATTAAAATTTATTGAATTTGATTTAAAATAAATAGAGGAATTATCTAAAGGATTTGCAGCTATCATAATCTTTATAGCTTCCACCTCCTATATAAGGAGAGGCTCATTATTCTCTATTTCATTAATTTTCTCCACCTACAAATGTGTTTGTGCATCGTATCCGTGCACATCAAGCCATATCCATTTACTTCTTTTATTTTTCATCCAAATTGATTAATGTTCTCATTAAAGAAATTTTCTTTTCCCTTCCATCTATTTTCTCTTATCACAAATTCTTACTATCCTTTTACCGATCAACCAAGTCAGTCTATCCTAGTAGTCCTTAAATTTTGAGTACGAAAATTTTCAAAGGTGGGTAGATTTGTAACTCTTCCCGAAATTATTTTTTTTAAAATTATATCTATATATTTTAATTTCGTGTTTAAAAGTAATTTTCGTAGAAATTTTATAAAAGATATTTTGTGATTACTTTTGTTACCAAAAACTGGTTTAAATTAATGGTTTGAAATAATGTTTCTAAAAAAAATGTTCTCGAATTTTTTATTTGAAATATAAAATATCTTTTTATTATTTTTGGTCTTCTAAAAATTGGTTTAAAAAAAATTGAGCGTTAAAAGGTTTTTTTTTTGTCTATTTATTTTTAAATAACGATTTGGATTTATAAAAGTAAGTTTTATAATATTTAATGACATCGAGTATTTTTTTAATATGTTAATCTGTTATTTGATTATATTTGAATTTATTTAAATTATCTTGATGGTTATCAACTATACTTTAAATCATGTTGATAATTTAAATATTGTTTAAAATACTTACGATGACTAATTGGAGCATTACGATTTGTCTAATCTAGATTTGAAATATTATTGTAGGTAAAAAAAAAAAAAAAATCAAACTGCGCCTAGTTGACTGCTTAAAAACAAACTGTGCCTAATTCATGAATCTGGGCAGACTGCGCCTAGTTTTCCGTCAACAGGGCAGACTGTACCTAGTTCTCAATCAAACTCAAATAGCGCCTATTCAGTACTCAGAGAGGCGCGTTTCTCAAACCGCGTGTAGATCACATAATCATTATTATCTGATAGCACGTAAATCGAAATGACATCTCATCATTATTCTGACAGCGTAGCACTCGAGGAAGATATGATAGCTGTCTAGACAGATTGCACCTACATCGAAGAACCAGGCACTATCGACAGACTGCGCCTACTTTTGACTATATCAAGCACACTTTGCAGATTGCGCTTACGTCTCAGTGAAGAAGACGCAGTTCAATACAACATCAATTCAGAGCTTGCCACGTGTCCCTGAAATAGGCGCGCTTTGACTAAATCAACGCCTAACTACCACTCTACATGTCCAACACGTGTCCCACTAACTGTACACGACCAAGCGCATGTCAATCAAATAGTGCCACGTGTCAAGAGCAGTTGGTGCACGTTCGTGATAATGGAGTGAAAACAGGCGCAGTTTGTCATACGTGCTCAAAACAGGCGCAGTTTGTCATACGTGCTCAAAACAGGCGCACTTCAACCAGGCACTCTCCAGAATAACTGCCCAAAACAGTTATTTCAGAACTCTATAAATAGAGTTTCGTTTCCATTCAACAGAGGACAGATCAGAGAGATCAGATTACACACAGAGAGATTATTCTCTTCAGAGAATCCAGGAGTTCTTGCTAAAGTGCTGCTGCATTCTTCAGAGGCTCTTCGCCTTCAGTTCATCAGAGGCTTCCTGCCTTTGTTCCATCAGAGGCTTCCTGCCTTCAGTCATCTTCAAAAGCTTTCGTCTTCAAAAGTTCACATCGTCCAAGGGATAAAGCGATCGTTTTCTGATCGGATTCCTATAGTTGTACTTTCCCAGAATTCTTGTAATATTCTTTACAAAGTTTATGAAATAAAGATCATACTTTTGTTTTTGCAAACAAAATGGCGACTCTGCTGGGGACGACCTTTTCCTCTGATGAAAAGGTGACAACTCAATGTGACACGGCGTCTATCGGCTCGACGCAGAAGACTTTGGTCGTGAAAGTTGACCAAACGGCCTACGAAGCAATGATTAATGCACAAAGCACTCCTCGCCGTACTACGACTTCCGTCAAGAGCAAGACTCGCTCAGTGTGGGCTCCCAAGAACTCTGCTCCTTCTCTGATGAAGAACGCTGCCACTTCTTCGGCACAACCTGCTGTTTCCAAGACACCAGTGCCTATCTCTAGCAACCTGGCGCAGTCTGTTCCCTCTTTAGGGAAACAGATTGTTCAGGCGTAGTCTGCGGCCAAACATGCCAACCAGGCACAGTCTGTTCTCTCCTTAGGGAAACAGACTAGAACTGTGAACCAGGCGCAGTCTGCTGTCAAACCATCTTCTGGCGCAGTTCATGCCAAACCAGCACAATCTCTGCCTCACAATCAGGTGCAGTCTGTTCTCTCCTTAGGGAAACAGGCGCAGTCTGCCACCAAACCTTCTTTTGGTACAGTTTGTGCCAAATTGGCACAAGTCAAAACTTCTGCTGCTGCCCAGGCGCAGTCCAATACATCTGCTACCCTGCCTAAACAGGCGCAGTCTGTTCAGGCGCAGTCTGCTCAGGCGCAGTCTGCTCCGGATCACTCCAGAATCCAGAAACCCCAAACTGCTCAGGCGCAGTTTGCTGAGGACAGTCCTTTGGCTGTTCCTTCTTCCATTCCATCAAAAGGAAAAGGCCCCTTGGTCTTCTCCCAATCTTCCCAAGCTCAAAACTTGAAAGATAACAGAGGGAAATGCTTTTTAGCTATCCCTTCATCTCAAAACAATGGGAAAGGTCCTCTGGCCTTTTCCAAGTCTTCTTCGATTCTTATCGAGAAGGATCCAACTGATGGTGCCTCTGCACCTATTAGTACGAATATCCCCCTTAACAAGGGTTCTCGTACTAATCAGAGAGGTATTTTACCTACTCCCAAGAAAAATATTCAGGAATTGCCTAATTTGCGGATTTCACGATCCGAACAAGGCAAATTACAAGTTTCACAAACTGAGATTCCCAGGGGCGGTTTAAATGATTTACGGGCATATCTCAATAGAAAACCCCAATCAAAACCTACCTCTGTGAAACGCAAACATGCTAAGATCAACTTGTCTCAATATCAACCTTTTGGGGCAAGGAATCCTGACAATTACGCCAATCAGATGAGTACCTCTCTTTATACTCATGGAATCAAACGTTTACGAAATCGGAATCATGTTCCAAATGTCATCTATGAGTATATCCCTGCTACTTCTTCTCGTCCCATTGTCTCTGATCTTCGGGATCATCTCAGGCAGAAACGGAATATCACCCCCAGTTCTCCCAAACAATCACAAATTCATCATTGCAATCATCCTCACGAAGTGGTTATCAAATGTTGTTGCCAAACAACCAAACGTTCTATCTTCGAGCGTCTGACGTTCCCTTCTGTTGATCAAAAGAGTGATGATGAAGAAGAGGTAATGTTTGCCTCCGTCAACATGACTTCTAGAGACTCTGGGGGTAGAAATGCAAGCACGGAAAGACCTGGAGACCTAGCCAGCACTATCTTGACCGACTTAGAGAATCAGATGATGGTGTTTACCAGCATACTCGATCTCGAAGCCGAGAAACAATCGGTCAAAGGAATCTTCCTTACCGTGATATCTCTACCTCTCATGCTGGGGGTAGTTCTGACTATGCTGTCGACAGTGATAGCTCTGAACAAACTGTGTCATCTGTCATGGCACGAGAAGTGATAGCATACGTCACTGAAGAACAAGATGCTTCTGGTTCCAACAATCAGAATCAAAGGATTATTGCACTAGAAGAACAACTGAAGACTATGGCCGAAATGATGGCTAAAATGCATGATGTTATTATGGCTCAGCATACTCCACCAGTTATAACTCCTGAACCATTGGTTTCTTCCACTCCTCAGAACCCTGGTCTGGGGGTACCACCTCTTCCGAACATCACAGTACCAGCTCAGGTTACTCTTAGCCAAACTGGTGTTGGGGGTGATGCTTACCATGCGGTTCCTCCTCCGGTCATTACCAATCAATCTAGCAATCCTCAATCTTCAGGGAATGCTAATGATGCTGTTGAACAATTGCGGAATCAATTTGAAGCCTATACACAAAAGGAAGGCTTACAACGGTTGGGCATTAAACAACCCTATCCCGCCGAATGGAAGAAAATGCAGTTTCCGCCAAAATACAAATTCCCTACTATTATGCAGTTTGATGGTACTTCATCTCCCAATCAGTATATTAATTATTTTGAATTGATGACTGATCCTCTTCAGCCTAATGATGCCCTTCTTACTCGGGTATTCGTCAGTTGCTTAACTGGCGCTGCTTATGACTGGTACCGAAGTCTACCAGACGGATGTATCACTTCTTTTGCTGGTTTCAAACAGATATTCCTTGAACGATTTTATGAAGGCGTCAACGACATGACCATGTCAGCCCTCATTAAAATTAAACAAATAAATAATGAGCCTGCTGAGCAATTTATCGAGAGGTTCCATCGCGAAGCTCTCAAAATGCCAATAGGAACACCATCTGCTGTTACAATCGATACTTACAAGAATAATCTCTTGCCAATTATCAGTATGTGGACAGGGGCAACTCAATTCCAGGATTGGCCTTCTTTCATTATCAATGCTAAGGCAGCAGAACTCAGCGCTGAAAAATTCAAGACATTGGGGGTTCACATGAATCCTGACCAAGGCGATCATAGCTCAAACTCTAACAACAATCACCAAAATAACAAGAGGGGTAAAGATACATCTACTCCTAAAGAAGCTTTGGCCATAAATCTAAAGAATAAAGAAGCACTGGTTGTCAATGTTGCTCAATCTGTACATACTCCATCACAACAACCTCAAAGAGCACCACGTCCTAAAGAAGAGTACTCTTTCGATGAAGATGACATCATGGGTATCTTTGAATGTCTTACAAAGAGCAACAAACTGCAATTACCCGACCCTAAAAGGGCGGAAGAGGTTGGTAAGACTGACCATCCAAAATATTGTGTCTATCACGGGTTTGTTGGACATCCTACTCGAGCATGCTACGTGCTCAAAGGCAAGATCCAAGAGCTAGTCAACGCTGGGGTTATCACTCTTCAACAAGACGAAAAGACTGTGACCACAAACATGGTCTCAGTTCAATTTGGAGACTTTCCTCCTCTGATGGTGCAAGACGGCGTCATTCCAATCCCCAAAGCTACTCTTGAGATTGAGAATCTCCCTCTTTCTCAGAATAAAGGCCTTGTTCCATTATCTCTTGATAATGGTGAAATTATGTGGATCCATCCTGATCTCGCTTCAGAGTTTGAAGTCTCATATTCCAAGAAGAAAGATCGTTCTAAAGGCAAGATAAAGATTTGCAACATGGTGTCCTTCGACCCTACAAACGAAGAAGAGATCTTGATCGGCACCAGATCAGGAAAAACATATCAATAGGAAGTCCCAGAAGCTCCAGAGTCTTCTTCGGAGTCTGCTCCAGCACAACCTGCATCTATTGAGGAGAATCCTTCTGCATCTGTACCAGTAGTGGTGTCTATTCCTCCCAAATCTACTGCAGTAGACAAGGGCAAGCAACAAGTCCGCTTCGACAAACCTCTGAAGAAATTATCACTCACAGGATTTGAGAAGCCTTACAATTTCGATATTTTGGTTCAATTAGCTAATACACCAGCCAGATTGTCAATCTTCGAGCTCTTGCGTCTTTCCAGAGAGACTCGGTAAACTCTAAGTGAAGCCCTGATGCAAGCAGAAACCTGCTTGACTTTCCTCAAGAAGCTGGAAGCAGAACCAGTTTCTTGCCTACATTACCACAGTGTTCTGGACTTGATGCCGAACGTCACTTTTACGCAGGACGATATGCTGCTAGAAGATAATCGACATGACCGTCCTCTATATTTTACGGGCTATATCGATTCCATGAAGGTTGATCGTCTATTGATTGATCCTGGGTCCGCTCTCAGCATTATGACGAAGACTATGCTAGATGCACTGAAAATACCTGTGCATAGTCTTTCTGTTACCATTACCACAATTCTGGGATTCAACCAAGGTAAAAGCGAACCTTTGGGCAAGATTCGCCTAAAACTACAAATAGGCAATCTGCGCACTAAGGTTACCTTTTATATCATCGACAACCATGGCTGCTCATACAATGCTATTCTGGGAAGGCCATTCCTGCATGAACATAACATCGTTCCTTCCACTCTTCATCAATGTTTTAAATACGTTGATGACAATGGAGAAGTCCATAAGGAGGTGGCTGATCTCCATCCCTTCAAAGGAGTTGAGGCATATTGCAATGACTCTCGCATGTATAAAAAGGAATTCATGAAGATTGTTCTGTCTCTTGACACAGAAGAAGATCAGGAAGCAACGTCCAGTGAAACCCTCATCATACCTGTTAAAGAGCGGGTTTCTTATCCTCAGTCCTCTAAACTATTGGCTATTCACTTGCCAATTCAGAAACAGCCAACTAATGATGATTAAAGGGAGCTCACCTCCTCTGAGCCTCTTGTTATTTGACTTACGTCGTAACAAGATAAAAAAAAGCAGCTCACTTCCTTTGAGCCACTTGTTATCAAAGACAAGGAAAATAGGGAGCTCACCTCCTCTGAGTCGCTTGTTATTGACCTCCGTCGTAAACAAGTCTAAACTTCCTTCACGTTCTTCCTCTCCCCCTCTTGTAATCAATCTGACCAAGTCTGCTAAGGCTAAAGGTCCTGTTGTAAATACCACTGTGTATATCAATGAAGATGTATCTCCTTTCTAGTATACTGATGTCATCTACTATACTAAGTATTATTTGGAAATGTTAGATAGCTTCCAATCATTCACAATGGGAGTTGTGCAAGCTCTTCAGACGGAAGTCTCAAATGATCGGCCAGAGAAGTCCTGCTTTATTGTTCCTTCTCGAAAGAAAGGCGAGAGTCCAATACTTTTTAGTAAAGGACCAGAACAAAAGTTCAGCTATACGGATGACAGCAAAGTTAACGATACTGGACCTATTCAGCATCATCGTTACAGTCAGCAGTGCAAAGACATCCTCCGAAAGATGGGCTACGACTTCAAAAGTGGCCTCAACTACGGCAAAGGAAGGCGAACTCCTGTTCGTACAGCTGTTCCATATGGAAAGTCTGAAATGTACTACAGCAGGACTAACAGAGGGCTCGGATATGCTTCTCCGCAAGAGTTATCCCCAGCAGTCTCTAAATCTGATAGTGACGAGCGCTCCAATTCTTCTGATTCCAGATCATGGGATTCTGACACCAGTATTGGTCAAATTCATCGATTGACTATATCTTCTAAATGAACATCCTATACAAAATTATCCGATGGCTCATCCCGTTCATCATCATCATTTGACGGTTCATCCCGTTCATCATCATCATTTGACGGTTCATCCCGTTCATCATCATCATTTGACGGTTCATCCCGTTTATCATCATCATCTGACGGTTCATCCCGTTCATCATCACCATTTGACGGTTCATCCCGTTCATCATCATCATTTGACGGTTCATCCCGTTCATCATCATCATTTGACGGTTCATCCCGTTCATCATCATCATTTGACGGTTCATCCCGTTCATCATCATCATCTGACGGTTCATCCCGTTCATCATTATCATCAGACGGTTCATCCCGTTCATCATCATCATTTGACGGTTCATCCCGTTCATCATTATCATCTGACGGTTCATCCCGTTCATCACACCATTTGACGGTTTATACCGTTCATCATCATCATTTGACGGTTCATCCCGTTCATCATCATCATTTGACGGTTCATCCCGTTCATCATTATCATCTGACGGTTCATCCTGTTCATCATCATCATCTGACGGTTCATTCCGTTCATCATCATCATTTGACGGTTCATCCCGTTCATCATCACCATTTGACGGTTCATCCCGTTCATCATTATCATCTGACGGTTCATTCCGTTCATCATCACACCATTTGATGGTTTATACCGTTTATCTTCATCATCTGACGGTTTATCCTCTTCCTCACATCATCCGGTGGTTTATATTCCTCCATAAAGAATTGAATTCAATCAGTCTTGAAAAATGAAGATTCATCATTCGGATATTCATTAAATGTCTGAAACGTGAGGTTAATCTTTCCAGATCGAGCAAACAACTTAGCCTATGCGCAACTTGATTTGATTTTCAAAATTCAAAGTATTTCGAAATTTTGAATAAAATCAACTTTCGAAAACTTTGAAGGAGGTCTTGTAGGTAAAAAAAATAAAATAAATCAAACTGCGCCTAGTTGACTGCTTAAAGACAAACTGTGCCTAATTCATGAATCTGGGCAGACTGCGCCTAGTTTTCCGTCAACAGGACAGACTGTGCCTAGTTCTCAATCAAACTCAAATAGCGCCTATTCAGTACTCAAAGAGGCACGTTTCTCAAACCGCACGTAGATCACATAATCATTATTATCTGATAGCACATAAATCGAAATGACATCTCATCATTATTCTGACAGCGTAGCACTCGAGGAAGATATGATAGCTGTCTAGACAGATTGCACCTACATCGAAGAACCAGGCACTATCGACAGACTGCGCCTACTTTTGACTATATCAAGCACACTTTGCAGATTGCGCTTACGTCTCAGTGAAGAAGACGCAGTTCAATACAACATCAATTCAGAGCTTGCCACGTGTCCCTGAAACAGGCGCGCTTTGACTAAATCAACGCCTAACTACCACTCTACATGTCCAACACGTGTCCCACTAACTGTACACGACCAAGTGCATGTCAATCAAATAATGCCACGTGTCTAGAGCAGTTGGTGCACGTTCGTGATAATGGAGTGAAAACAGGTGCAGTTTGTCATACGTGCTCAAAACAGGCGCAGTTTGTCATACGTGCTCAAAACAGGCGCACTTCAACCAGGCACTCTCCAGAATAACTGCCCAAAACAGTTATTTCAGAACTCTATAAATAGAGTTTCGTTTCCATTCAACAGAGGACAGATCAGAGAGATCAGATTACACACAGAGAGATTATTCTCTTCAGAGAATCCAGGAGTTCTTGCTAAAGTGCTGCTGCGTTCTTCAGAGGCTCTTCGCCTTCAGTTCATCAGAGGCTTCCTGCCTTCGTTCCATCAGAGGCTTCCTGCCTTCAGTCATCTTCAAAAGCTTTCGTCTTCAAAAGTTCACATCGTCCAAGGGATAAAGCGATCGTTTTCTGATCGGATTCCTATAGTTGTACTTTCCCAGAATTCTTGTAATATTCTTTACAAAGTTTGTGAAATAAAGATCATACTTTTGTTTTTGCAAACAATTATTTGATTAAATAATTTATTTATTATTTGATTTAAATTATTTTGATAAATATTAGATATTATTTTAAAGTTATTATGTTGAGTTTGATTTGGATTTGGATTCATATGATTTGAATTATTTGATAATATAGAATAATACTTAAAGTTATTATGGTGATCATTTAAAGGATTGCAATCAAATTGATTTGTTTTTTAAATAATTTATTTGATTTAAATTTATGGGAAGATTTATTCATTAGAAATTCTTATCATATTGGAATCATATCTAGCATTAATTAGATCGGTTTTTTTATTTAAATCAAATCCTATCTAATTTAGGAGATAAATCTGAAATAAATACCTATATAAACCTAATATATCCCCCTTCTATGAGCCATAATTCGAAATTATTTTTAGTCCAATAGAAACTCTAAAATTCGTCATTAGAATTCAGCCACGCTTTTTAGCAGCAAGAGAAACTTGGAACGACGATATCTCCTAGCTTCGAACTCCGTTTCGCCTTCAATTTTTTTAAAAGAAGCGTATCGAGGTAAGGTTTCCAAAAACATATTTTAATAGACAAAATTCGTTCTATACATTTCTACAAAACTGTTTGAGTATCTAGTATCCTAAAAATAAACGTGTTTCAGTATTTTTGCGATTTCGGGAGATTCCGGAAATGAAAATGCGATCCGTTTAGTTTTTCGGAAAGCTAATATGAAAACCTATACTATATCCTAACTTCAGAATTTATTAAATAAATGTAATAGGTACAGTATTAATTATAATTAGATAATAGACTATTTTCAGCATCTGAAGTTGTTCCTGCACCTTCCTCTTTGTGCGCTGTTGTTGATTCGTCGCCAGGACATCATCTTACCTCACTCGGACATCAGGCAGGGCACCTTGTCTTTACCGTTTATTTTTTTGCTCAATATCATGCATATTTTATTTCTTATAAGTTGTTCTTTCAAAATAGTATGTAGTTGCAAATTATTATATTGTAGTTTTCTTTATGCATTTGGCCTAGAGTTAAGGGACCGCCTTTGTTTGTGCCGCATTCATTGGCCGACACTTGTGTGCCACGATGTCACGTGTCTCATATAGATTCGGACTTGTGTACCGACCGTACATCGGTGCGTACAGGACAAGCGTTAGGATATAACTGCTAATATATTTGTCTAGAAGACTTAGCGGTTATTAGAAATATCATGGTGTGGATTCAGCACGAGTAGTGCATGGGGAGGGTGAATACAGTTATTAGGCGCAGGGACTTTCACACATTTACTTTTCTCTAGCTGCCATTTGTGACTCAGCCGAGAGCTAGTGTGCCGTGCACTTATTTACTTTTCTCTAGATGCCACTAGTGCCTCGGTTGAAATACAAATGTGCCGTGCATTTATTTTCCTCTAGCTGCCGTTAGTGGCTCACCCAAGAGCTAGTGGCTGTACATTTATTTTTCTCTAGATGCCCCTTGGCTCTCACTTGAGTGCTAATGGGCCGTGCAATTACTTTTCTCTAGACGCCACTAGTGCCTTAGTTGAAACGCTAACGTGCCGTGTTTCTAGTCTCGAGAGCCCTTGTGTGGAACATTGTCTTCAAAGTGCATTTTCACATAGAATGGTTAAGGATCTTTATTTGTTTAGTCATATATATACTTTTATGTTGAGCTTCTATTATTCAGTTATTGGCATAATATTATGTGTCTTGTTACGTCCCTCTGAGGACCTGGTTATCTCGCCAGGTGTGTGCTCTTGTCTTACGCAGGTGTTCTAGCTCTAGCCGTGATCATCGCTGAATAGAAGAAAGATAATCTCAACAGAGAGTCATAATATGAAGAATAATCTCGATGTAAACCACACCATAATAAAATCTCAATACAATCATAATGTCTCATAACTAGGTAATAATATCAGTCTAATCTAACTCATGGCAAGTCCTCAGCGACTACTGGATCCTGTTGAGGGTCTAGGTCACCTGTGTCAACTAGGCCTGTACTATAGTAAGTATCGCAGCAATCCTCATTATCTGTAATATTTCAACAGGTCTAGTCAGGACAGGAACGAATACATATCTCTCACACAGTTCATAACATGAAAGAAAATATGAAACAAGCTATAGAATAATATACATGAACTGCGGATAAAGAAATGAGACTGTAAGAGAGAGCATGATATATGGAAATAGATATACATGATATAATAAGAGAACTGAACTAACTATGTCGTATAGAGCACAATCTGGTTATGTAAACTGGCTTATGTTATACATGACTTAAATCTAGTTTGGAGTTGCACATGAAAAGTGTGTAGATCATATAACCAAATAAATACTCCCCCTGTACCAATCAGTACACAAGGATCTGTCCTGGTTATGTTATTGCACATGAAAGTAGTGTATCACATGGATAGCTAGTCCACATGCACACTGGGTTATATATAAAGGCTCACATAATCATGAGTGTACATGAATGTCACATGAGTATACATGAATAAGTACGAATACAATGAGTAGACGATGCACATGATAAAGTATATGAGCACAATATAACCGATGTATCCGAGGGGATAACATCGCATGAAGAGATCCATTTAGTACTAATTCGTGATAATATCGTCACAGCAATAAGTAGATCGTCTTCGCTTCGCTCGCCAAACTTATTTCATTTTCCATGTATTTCGTCCTTTGCTTGTTGGTAGTGGATTTGTCTCCGCCTAACATATTGTACAAATACATTTCCATAGATGATTATATGAATTCTTTATTTTTCTTTAATTGTGGATGAGATTAGTTGTTATGGTTTCTACTGCATATTACAGCTTATGTATACATACAAGGCCATGTACTTCGTATGTATACAGCTGGCATGTCTACGTTCCTAGTCCTACGTATTTTGGGACTGGGGCGTTACATTTTTTTGTGGTGGCCCATGCAGGTCTAGATAAATTGTTTGGTTACTTTACCGTACCAAGCAAGCCTGCGTATAGGATTAGAAGTCTAGGATCTCATCCACATACTTGACCCCTTTCCTCGATCCCATATTTGAATTACCGTTCGACTCATCAATTGCATCTTGCTTGATTCCTCCTATCATTATTCTTATCTTCCCTTCGTGTTTGCTAGAGATTGACCCTACTAGTTAGATATCTCAAACACTATTAGTTTAATTCTTTTAAGTTGGGTAGAATGCTTTATGACCTAGTAATCCCTTTGTCCTTGTGACCTATATTAGTAAGTTCACTTAGATTCTAGAATTTAGAGGACCCTAACCCATCTAGTCAACCAAGGACTTGGACAATAAGACTATAGGACGACTGTATAAAGACCATCACAGGACATGACTTAGATCCTTTAGAAGTTCGACTATACTCCCTCTCAATTTTAAACTCTCGTGCCTATATTTTTACTATCTAGACTAATGATGCTAATGTAGCATAGTTTTTGCAAACTAAATTCTTTATCAAACTTGTTCATGACATATGTTATTGGAGGCCTCCGCTAACGTATTGTCTACTCAGAACCGGTGCATGATGGTCTGATCAACCTAGTGCACTTTGGTTCGCTTATATCTATCGTTCTACGTGGATGGGGACATAGCTAAACTTGTCCTCTAGAGTCCCATCCGTGACTGCCTTGGCAACTCCTTTTGAATTATTCGGTCGCCTTTGAACCACGTATTCGTATTCGATAACGCCTCCTTCGAACTCTATATTGCTTTCGCCTTCACCTATTTTAGAAGGACGAAGGTGTTACACTAGAACTTCCTCTAGCCATCCTATCGAATATGACCGTTCTCACTCGATGTTGCCAAATCTTCATCCTAAACTACTCGTCTTTTTTTTTCGGCCCTATATTTACTATCATGACCTTCTAATCACTTAATTTAGGAGTAAAATTAAATTCGTTCTCTTAAATCGTGCCCTCAACCTACTCTAAAAACATATATTTTTAGGTCTCCCATTTATCCTCTTGATACCATATTACTCCTTGCATGTTATCATGACTAATTTTAACCCTTAACTTTTTAATTATTGCTTAAAACTCATGACCCTCATTCACTACCCACGACCATACCCATATTATTTTTCTAAGATCTAGATCGGAACTTCTTACGACATGATTTTATTGAGCCTTATAATTGATTGTTCCCCACCGATACCCCCTTGTGTCTTTTCACCCTCCTACTAATTCTTAATTTCGAGGACGAAATTCTTTTAAGTTGGGTAGGATGTAAAATTCCTAAATTTCTACTATTTTTTAAAATAAATTTGATACTAATTTTTTTATTTGTATATTGTACATCGCGTAGTTGCATTGTACGTCGCGCGCAAAATTTTGTTTTTCGTAATTTCTCGACTAGTACGACTATGTGCGAGCGTACATATTTTTGAAAAATATTTTTTTTCTATTTTTATAGTTTCGAAATAATATAGATAATAATTATTTTTAGCTATCGTACCTAAATTTTCAAGTTTATGATTTTAGTTACGAAAAGCCTTTCATTTATACAGATATAATAATAAATAATTTTCCTATAAAATGGTGTATTAGAAAAGTATATTTATGTAAATATTATTTGGACATACATATATATTTCATAATTATTTATTAGTTTATTTTTAAATAAAAATGTAATTTTTAAAATTATTATTATTAGTATTTTTGGAAAATATATTTTAAAATTATTGTGGCAATTTAAATCTTGATTTGATTTTATGGATTTATTTAAATAGTTAAATTAATATATATATTTGAAATTTGATTGATTTTAAACTAAAGGATGAAATTTAAATAGATTTAAATTGATTTAGATTTGGAATGAAATTTATTGAATTTGATTTAAAATAAATAGATAAATTATCTAAAAGATTTGCAACTATCATAATCCTTATCTAAATAGTAGCTTCCACCTCCTATATAAGGAGAGGGTCATTATTCTCTATTCCATTAATTTTCTCCATCTACAAATGTGTTTGTGCATCGTGTCCGTGCACATCAAGCCATATCCATTCACTTCTTCTATTTTTCATCCAAATTGATTAATGTTCTCATTAAAGAAATTTTCTTTTCCCTTCCATCTATTTTCTCTTATCACAAATTCTTACTATCCTTTTACCGATCAACCAAGTCCGTCTATCCTAGTAGTGTCACGACCCGCACCCGCTTTTCGGATACGAGACGTGTCCAAGCCAGCCTACGCCGCAGAGTCGGCGGTAGAACGCTGTCAAGCCCGCAAGAAATAAGTGCTCAAAATAAAACAATTGCTGCTCATTCGTATTTCTAAATTTGTTACAACGTTTATAATTAAAGAAAATACAAGATTTTATAATTAATGAAATTGATACAATTGCTTTCTATTTCTAGGTTGTCTTCAGCATACCTAAGTCTTCCCCAGTGCTAAGAGTGATAGCGGCTAAACCTGAAAAATGTTGGTTTCCAGTCAGGAATGGAACAAGTACACAAATCGACGGTAATGCGAAAACACAATAGAATTAACAAGACATGAAAATAACATAGGAGATATAAAAACTGGAAGATAACTGATGACATAGCACGATAGAGAAGTAAACAAGGAAACACTAATAAAAGACATCTATCTAGGTGGTTTGAAATATCCTTTTCGACATGTGAACGGCTAGGGGGTAAATCTGGCTCACTGCACGTGTCGTGTTCAGCTGCTATCATGCAAGAATAGACATATTGGGGATATTTCTGGGTAGTCCACATGTTTACTAAGATATTTACCCTCCCGACTACTCCGTGTGACGAGCGTTTCAACAAGCAGCAAGATATATGTATAGACATGAAATGAAAAGACTACTATGAATCGAAAGCAATCAGAAAGTGCAATTGCCTGAGGTCCTTAGCTGGTGAAACCAATAATACCACTTAGTGAGCCACAATCAATCTACACATGCAGAAGTCTTCAGATGCTGAAATAAACAGTACCAACGTTCTCAGAATAGTCAAATCAGCTAGGATTGCCTGTCCTTAAGTCCAATTCTGGACACAGGGGAAAAAACGGTAATTTCGGGCAAAAATGATGTCCATCGTTGAACCCACTTTACACCGAAAAGTGTGCCAGAGTCAACGGTCTCTAAAGTCGTCAAACTACATGTCTACGGATCCGGTTTTTTGATACGAACCCAGCCGTATGTCCAGTTTTGGATTCCGGTGGCTCGTGCACAAAATCGCCCGTTAAGTGAGACCGTGGGGCCCGCAAAACGACGTACGATTCAAATATCTCAGAATTGGACCAAACTTGGCATACAGGACCAGAAAAACGATACGGTCCTGTTGGCGTAAGTTTCATCTCGATCTGACGAGCGTGCACAAAGTAATTAGAAAATTTGCACAGAGGCCGATACGGTGAATTTCGACGGATACGTATCAAATTCGTCGCGCACACGCGACCAATTTAAATTTCGTCAAAGCCCACACAACCACGAAGCCGTTACGCAACTTTCAAAGCCTACTGTGCACGACCACGTCGCCCGGTTTGGCGGGACACACGTCACGTGGATGGTTTTTCAAGTTTTGAATACTATTTTTAATCCTGTTTTTCTCGAACTTTGAAAACTGATTTCTTTGCGCACAGTTGATAAAATCTGCAACTATAAATTAGGTGATAAAGCCCTACATATTGTCTTTAAGTGTGTTTAATTAGATTACAAAAATATTGAATAGGTTTCCTGGAAACTAGATACGAACATGGGTATTTGGGATTCCTAGAAACTGTTTTCGAAACAGTTTTTTTCCAAAGTTCGGATCGATTTTCCAAACCGATCGGTCGACTACTTTAAAAACTAATTAATAGAGGGTCGAGAGGGTCATACAGGCTCTACGTAGGATTTCGTAGTTCGTAAAACGATGAAACGACGGGGGAGAAAATGTACCGTGAAGCGCGGTTGGTTGCCACGCTACTGCTATTGTCCTGCTGCGGTGTTCGCTCGCACGCGCAGACGGATGGCCGGCCTCCGACTGCCTGCGAGGCCGCGCGCGGTAGTCCAGGGTCGCGCCACGTCGGGCTGGGGGTGGTGGCGGTGTCCTTCTAGGGTTTTGTTTTAGTCGCGGCTTCGATTTTTTTCTCGTTCTCTCCCTCGATCAATCTTTATATATATATACGAGTACTACTTCAGTTATACTTGTTTGCCATTAAAATTGTTTGATTGAAAACTTTAATACAAACAGAACAGTGTTACAATGTAGGACTTAGATGTAGTCCTAGGAGTACACTTTTGTTTAAGCTGGGTCCTTAGTGCCAATGGAGCGAGTGGTAATGCGTTGACTCCGTTGACCGGCTGACGACGGTTATCGGTTCTCTGAAGGCGTGGATTGCTCTGGGTGCTGGAGCTTGCTGAGAGGAGGAAGACATTGAGTGTCTGTATCTGCCTTTCTGATGATTCCTTGTATGTTCGTTGTGGATTCTGTGTGTGTGAAGGAGAAGATCCCTCTATTTATAGTTTTGCTGGCTGGCTGCTCATGCACACATATAGGATGCGCCGGTGTGTGGGGACGCCACGTGGAAGTTGCTGATGGGGGCGCATAGATGATGCGCCCTGATTGAGGGGGAGAACTCTTCATACTGCTGTTGTGAGCCGGCACGTAGCAGAGGAGAAGATCTTTCTGTTGCTGAAATCTTGGACGAGTTGAGTCAAAGGACACGTGTCATCGACCCATGGCTCGAAGATCTCGGATTTTGGGGGGGGGTAGTGATCTGGTGAGCTGCGCCTTGATTGGGCGCAGGAGGAGGTTGTGGCTCATAACCTTTAGGAGTTACAATAGGGCGCATGACTTTTGAGGAGCATGCAGGTGACCTTCCTTCTGTCTTTCGGGATCAGATATCAGTCTGGGGCGCATGGCTTTTGAGGCACATGCAAAGCTTCAACTGGAGACTCTTCTTCTGTTTTTAGGGATCAGTGAAGGGTCTGAGGTGCATGGCTTTTGGACGCATGGCCATAGAGGCGTATGCGGATGGCCACGTGGCAGTAGCCGTCGGAATAGAGTCATGATGATGCTGACGTTGCCGACGCTTCGTTCTCTGAAAAAAGCTGTTAACTGTTCAGACTTTAGGAAGCGTGCTGCCAACTCTGGTGTCAGTTCAGTATTTAATGTTTGTGACGTTCGATGGACAACTGAGTGGGCAAATTGGTTGGTGTTCCACTCGACATGGAGATGTGAGGGAGGGCGCATCCTCTGTGATGCACCGGGTACTGTAGGGCACGTCTGTGTGATGCGCCTGATGCTGGAGGGCGTGTCCATGTGATGCGCTGTTTGGCTGGCGCATCCGATATGTCCTTTAATGATGCGGCTGTCTCGCTCCTCGAGTGCTATAAATAGCCGTTTGGCTGAATTCGAGGCGTCCGGTTCATCCATATAATGCAAATTCATTGCACAGAATTCAGAGAGTCATCCACTTGGCACGTGGGTTTGATTTGCCCGGCCTATAAATAGTGGCATGGAGAGAAGGTTTGCTCCTCATTCCCTCACGTACTTCCAACATGAACTTGGATATGTGGGTGCATTCTGTTGACGAAGTACTCCCGAGGGTAAAGATGAGATGTCGTGTTGTCTTCGATGCACTTGAAGGTGACTGTTACATCCAAAAGACGGAGTCGAGGGCTTCTGAGGCAGGCGGAAGGTGCCTGTTGCATCCAAAGATAGGGATGTTCGGGCCTCGTCTCCGTTGTTCCGGAAGAGCCGTAGATCGGAATGGTGGTGCTAGGCTCTCTCTTCCTTCAAAGTGGGTGCCGCCCACTTTGATTGTGTTGAAAGCTCCTTATGCCATGATTTCGATCACGGTCTTCCTTGGTCTTTGGAGGCTCTTTCGAAGCCTCCTCTGGCCACAGCATTTGCGGTGCTCTTCTCTTCCTTGGTTCCAGCCAGAGGGTTAAATGCTTTGCTTGGCGAAGCACTTATCAGGTGAGCCTGGCTGGAAGAGCGGCACATAACTGGGCTCTGCTCGGCCAGGTGAGCCTGGTTGGAAGAGTTGCTCATAACTGAGCTGCTGAAGGGATGGTAGGATGCGCATGGCTGGAGGCGCATGACATCTGCTGCGCCTGGCTGACAGCGCATGGTGACTGCTGCGCCTATCGGAAGGCGTATGGTGGTTGCTGCGCCTATCTGGAAGGCGCATGGTGGCTGTTGGCTGTAGATCTAGGATCCTTCTTTTGTAGAAATTCTCCTTTGTACAACCTTTTCTAGACATATAATAGACTTTTATATATATAAATAAAAAGTCCTTCTTCGAATGTCTATGGCTTATTTGATTAGCTGTCTGAGTTCTGGCGCATATAATGCCTGGCGCATGGGCTTTCTGGTTGTGAAATTCCATGCTTCTACAAGACCCCCTTCAAAGTTTTCAAAACTTTTGAATAAGTTTTGGAATACTTTGAATAAGAAACATGGAGGTCAGGGCGCATGATTTTTGGGCGCATGCTTGTTCGGGCGCATGCTCCTTTCAGTTGATGATGATAACGCCTTGGTAACCCAAAAGATTAATGATGATCTTTTGGTTGTATTTGTTGTTATCTCCTTACGGAACCCGAAGCGACGGCTGAGATTACACGTCATCAGTTCACGCGTACGACCAAGCCCTATAAATAGGTAAGGGTTGGAGAGAGAGAGAGAGTTCATCTGCTCTGTGCCTTTGCTTTCTTTAGAGATTTTTCTTCAAAAAACCCTAACTTTTTCTTCTCTGAGAGAATGGCTCCCAAGACTCCTCGCGGTGGTGCCGGCAAGGGGAAGGAGAAAGCGAAGGAGTTCGTTGATGAGGATTCACCTATCACCCCTGCAACTCCGGCCGACGTTCGTCCTGAGGTGACGGGTGGGTTTCATTTCCTTCACGTAAGCTTTTGGGCCAGACTGTGCCCTAACTCAGATTTGCTGACGCGTATGGACTTTTGTCCTGATGATACGCCGAGGTTCTACCCTGCCGACGTGCATAAGTTTACACCTTTATCATGCACCGAGGTTTAATGGCTGACGCACATGGGTTTCGTACCCTGATGATGCGCCGAAGCCTTCGCTGACGCGCATGAGCTCACGCTCTGATGATGCGCCGAAGCTGCTGACGCGCATGGGCTTACGCCCTGATGATGTGCCAAAGCAAGTTGACGCGCATGGGCTTACGCCCTGATGATGCGCCGAAGCTCTGATGCTGGCGCACATGGGCTTACGCCCTGATGATGCGCCGAAGCTATTTGACATTTTTGCCTGACTTCCACCTTTGTTGTATCAGTGTCGATGACGATCCCTTTGTTGAATGAGGTCCTTCTGGACGCTTCTCTTTGTCAGATGGGAGTTGATTTTGACGAGACGGTGATCAATCCTGCGAAGGATGCTATCTTATAGGACCAACCTCGTGAGAGAATGCTACAAATCCAGACCCAGTTGCCTCTTTTCCTCCAGAGTATGATGGAGAGTGGTAAACTGAAGTCTGCTGAATCCAAAAGTGTAACTTTCTTAAAACATGCCTTTCTGTTTGGCGACCAACTAGTCTCTTCCGAAGCGAAGATACTGAGGATTAGAGAAGACTGGTTCTTTTCTGCCAAAGGCATGGTTTTGTACATGCGGCAGGTTGACCGCCAGTTGCCGCTGACGGCTTTTTATCGTCTAGCTTCGAAGAGAAGGATGGGTTGGGAACTTACTCCCTCTCAAGGAGGGGCCTTGGGAGGTACCCTCTCAATTGACGCCTCCTCGAACCAGCGAGATACTTTGACTGCTTCACGAGCCGGTTCTTCTTTCAGTTACCGAGCCTTGCGTCCTGGGAGCATCTACAGTGAGGTCCCAAATGATACGTTTTCCTTCAGTACCCCGATCTTTACAAATCGGATGCTGACATCAAAGGTGATGTATCCGACAGGTAGCTTCAGAGTCGAAGGCTGGTGTCACTACATCCCGAAGTGGGACGAGTTGACCACTTAGATGCTTTCAAGGTTCGAGGTTGAGCTTAAAGAGATCGGGCTGACAGTCGCCATTCGTGCCACGCAGGCAGGCGTGGACCTCAATAAGCCTATGTTCCTTGCGCTCTTGGAGCTTTTCAATGCCCAGACTAGTAGCTTCTTTACTCCGGTGGGGGAGTTGGGATTGGCCCTTTATGAGATGTACGAAGTGTCCAAGCTTCCTTGGGGCTCGGAACCATACGAGGAATATTTTCCATCAAATGAAGAGATCCAAGTTCTGGAGGATAAGGATCCGGAGATGATGGCTGTTTTCAAAGAGGTGACAAGCCATCATTATCTGATGCACCGGAGGGACAAGGGCAAGACCCAGCCTCATGTGACGGCTTGGAGGGACTACGTCTTCAGGCAGGATTTGACGGATCCTTCGAGGATTCGGTTTGCGACTCCGCAGGGATTGAAGCCCGCGGAAGTGAGTTCTGAAATAAGCCGGCTGGACGAAAGGACCCCACACTCTAATGAGGGTGGCAAGGCTACGTACAGCTGTTTCTGGCACTGCGGGCACCGGATATCATCCAAGGCAGTGCTGACGTCCTACTTGATGATATGGCTCCGGGATTGCGTATTTGCAGGTGGATCCGGTGCCGTCGAGAGGGTACATCGGAATCTCATTTTGCCTGCGGTGAAGTTGGCCTGTGGACGACCTTTGGCTCTCCTCTCCGCGATGGTGTGCAACCTGTTGCGCGGTTTGAGGTCCTTTGCCGATGATGTGATCCACGAGAGAGGTAGTAATGATAACTTTCCCCGGGCCGAGCTGTCTTTCCATTATCTTATGGGGTGGCTGATCTTGCATCATCCGAACATGATGAGTCCCGATCCGGAGGAGGACCATGTCGAAGGAGATGCCTTCATTCGCCGCTTCTATAAGAGGAAGTGGTCTTACACTGGCGTCCCCGTTTGCAGGAGAGTCTTGTCCTACCTTCAGGGGTGGGAGATTGTCAAGGTTGGCCCGATCTTCAAAGATTTTGAGGCCGACCAAGATTTAGTTGACTCTGGCGAAGATGCGGTCACTCTGCCGAAATGGAGTTTTCGTTGGTTGCAGAGTATCCGGCCTTCTCACCTGGTCTACCGCAACCAGAATAGGTGTTATCTGGAGCCTTATCTGCCAAGCCGATTTGCTCGTCAGTTTGGCTGTACCTAGTTAATGTTGCGGAATCCCACTAGTAGTTTAGGCTTCATCAGGAGTTTGCTGGATGGAGCCCGGGGCTGGCAATATTATAACGCTGGATGCACTGGCGTTAAGTTCACCACGCCAGTTCGCAATCCTCGGCCGCCGATCCTATATCCGGCCGCCAAGCTGTATTGCACTATGACTGCTATGTCTCCTGGTTATGACAGGGAGACTAGTTTCATTATTGGAACCCAGCTGGAGGCGACAGCGAATATGTTGATGGCAGCCCGATCATATCGTCCACCAGAGTTGGTGGGGTATCGGACTGCTGCTGCAGTACCAGTGGAAGACCCGTCTGTCGAGAAAAGGCGTGCTGAAACAGAAGCTGGTTCTTCTGTACCGAAAAGGTCGAGAAAGGCGCCGACCCCGAAGGTTACGGAAGTGCCACTTATAATGCCAGCAGGATCAATCCTTGCTGAGGTAAGGAATATTTCATAATTCCAATTCTTTTCGTCATTGTGGCGACTTATGCTCTTCTTCTTGTAGGGATTGAAGAAGAAGTCCCGTGTTTCAAAATCGGGCGCTAGTAAACCGAAGGAGGTGGCAGGCTCTTCTGATGAGCGCATTCCACCGATGCTAATGTCTCCCGTGGAGGAAGGTCCCGAAGATGTTCCTGCGGAGGTTTTAATATCTACTGACTTCGAGGTCGCAACAACTTCTGGGAGAGCACCATCTGCCGTGGAGGCCTTGGATGCTGAGGGTCCTGCGGACTCGAGGCATCCTGATGATGAAGTGGACTGGAGTTCGTCGCCTTCCGATGACGTTCCTCCGGTCTTGCAAGAATCTGCTGCGGGGACAGCAGATATGGTTGAGACAGAGGAGCGGGTTGAATCCCCTCTTTATCATGATGAGGGGAGGTCGGCTGCATCATCGCCGAGTCCTACCCCGGCTTCAATCGTGGAAGTTGAGGCGGCTACCACTCAGGAGGTAGCGACAGATTCTGTCCCTGTTGAGGGACTCGATGATGAGACCCGTCTGCCAGTCAAGACCGCTGCGATGGGTCAAGAGACAAGTGATAATCTCCCTATTCTGCCAAGGGAGGTACCAACTGTTGATAGGACGTTGGGGGTAGAAGAGGTGGCCGTTGACATCGGTGGTTCCTTCGGGCTTGAGAAGGGTAAGGGTGTAGAACCCTGTGTCGCTCCTTCTACTTGGGGGACCATCTCGACGCCTGTGCTGGCCCCTTCTATTGCTTCGGCTCCTCGGGCTAGCAGTCCAGCCCCTGTTGATGAAGAGCCCATTGATGCCGAGGTTCAAGCCTCGCTGATTGAGGTTGGCGAATCTTCTTTCGGTCCGTAAACTGTAGTAGCTCCTCCAACTCCCGCGATGACGCCGCAGGTTCTGGCGGATGCAGACGAGTATGTAAAATTCTTCGTCGAGGGGGTGTACAAAATGTTGCAGAAGGGTGTATCTGCTGTGATGGATGCCAATAGGAGTTTTGTGACGGCAAAAGCTCTGGCAATGCCCTGCATCGAGCTGATTCGTATTCACCAAGGCCACGACCATATGGCCAAAATTCTGGAGGCTTCGGTGATTGAGCTGGATGAGCGGCTCGCGGAACTTCAACGCATCCAGCGAAACGACCTCTCTGTCCTGATAGATGCGGAGAAGGGGAAGCTGATCGCCGAGATCGAGTCTTCATACCAGGCCACCGTGGGCGTTTGGGAGCGCGAGGTGGCTGAGACTGAGGCTGCGGTAAAGCAGTTGTCTCAGTCCATGAAGACGACGGTGGAAACTCGAGCTGCATTGGAAGCTAATATCGCGGATATCGACACCCAGATGCGCTGCCTTGAAGACCAACGGGCCCGACTCCAGTTAGAGGTCGAGCGTGTTTGGGCTGACCATGCAGCATTTAAGAAGGATGAAGCGATTTTTACTCAGCGGACTCTTACCTTGGCGCAGCAACGACAACAGCATGATGAGAAGCATGCAAGTGATACTTCCGCTGGGGCCATTGAATTGATGCGCCAAGAAGTAGAGTGACGAGTCCTGGCGACGGTGGAGGCCCGCGCAGTCGACTTAAAGCTTCGAGTCAGGGAGCTCTCAGCCCATCCTGGGGAGATTCAGGGACCATAGCTTTTTCTCTTTTTCTTTTGTGTTCTTTTGCAACCCTTACTGGGGGATGATGTAGCTTCTTGTACTCCTTTTTTCAGAAGAATAAAAAAGTCTACAACCTTTTTTGTGATGTGTTCATCTTTTGTTGTCATGAACTTGATGATTTGTGTGGACCTATTATCTTTTGCACACCTTGGTTTTCAGGTACAGATAATAAGTTTGAAGGAACCATTATGTTTGCTCAGAGGTAATATGGACATGGCAATCATTGGGTTCGAAATAATAGAATCTCTCTACTCAGAGGTATTATGGACGTGGTAGGAATGATCTTGGGGGATACGCTGAACAACTCAGAGGTTATATGGACGTAGAAGTTCTGCGATAAATGTACAATAACGCAGGGGTTGTTTGTACAAGATGTTTACTCAGAGGTAATGTGGACGTGGTAAACATGAAGGGTAGCATAGGCTTACGAAGTGTAAGATTCTGCTTTGTAGGGTGTAGAGAGACAACTCAGAGGTAATATGGACATGGTTATCTTTCTACTGGAAGATGCCACAGAACAGCTGGGTTTCGGAGGCGTATGAGTTTGTGGAAAGAGGTTGTTTGAGGAAGTACATGTCTGGAGGATGTCAAGAATAGTACTTCTTTAGGAACTTGCCGTTGATGGGCATCATGAACAAGTCCCCATTGGGTTTGGCGAGGCGGTAAGCACCGTTTGAGTATACCGTCTCTATGATGAAAGGTCCTTCCCACTTGGGCTCGAACTTTCGTGGTGTCTTGTGGGTCAACACCATTGGTCTTCTGACTGCTAAAACCAGGTCGCCAACTTGGAAAGTCCTCTTTTTGACCTTTTTGTTGAAAGCCTGTGATATACGGGCTTGGTAGAGCTCGATACGTTGTTGAGCTAGGAGACGCTTTTCGTCAAGTGCCTCCAGTTCCCGCAGACGACGACGTTGATTGTCTTCTTCTGTGAGTTTGTTTGTGATTGCTATACGGAGCGAAGGTATCTGTATCTCGAGAGGCAATACTGCTTCGCTCCCGTAGACCAGGAAGAATGGAGTGTTGCCTGTTGGGGTCCGTACCGTTGTACGGTAGGCCCAAAGGCATTCGCCAAGCTTTTCGTCCCAGTCGCGTTTGTTGGATGACACGACCTTTTTGAGCAGCCTAACGATAGTTTTGTTGAATGCCTCAGCCAATCCGTTTGCTGCCGGATTGTAGGCGGTTGAGGCCACGATCTGAATGCGATTCTTGTCACAGAACCTGCTAAAAATGTGGCTGATAAACTGAGGACCATTGTCATGGATGATCCGCCGGGGTACTCCGAAACGGTAAATGACATGGTGTTTGATAAAGCTGACCACCCTGGAGCTTTTTACTTCTGCTAGTGGAACTGCTTTCGCCCATTTGGAGAAGTAGTCGGTGATGGCCAGGATGAAACGGTGTCCTCTCGATGAAGGAGGGGTGATTGGCCCTATAATGTCCATGCCCCAGGCTTCGAAGGGCCAGGAGACGACTGTAGGATGTAGCGGCTCCGATGGTGTATGTATGAAGTCTGCATGAAGTTGGCACGCGTGGCACTTCTTGGCATATTCGACAGCATCGGCAACCATGGTTGGCCAGTAGTAGCCCATACATCGCAGTCGATCTTGCAACTTAGGACCGGGTTGATGAGCTCCACAAGTTCCGTCATGAGCTTCTTGAAGAGCTTCGGCTGCTTCTTCGTTGGACAGGCATCGAAGGAGGAGCCCATCGAAGGAGCGTCGGTACAGCGTTTTAGTAGCTGTATCGTAGTAGAATCGAAGAGAGCGTCTCCTGACTGAGACGGCTTCCTTCGGGTCCTCTGGAAGGATTCTGTAGACAGCAAAGTCGATGAACGGGAACCTCCAGTCTCGGACATTAACCCCAGTGTTCGTCGGCATGGCGTGGGCCACTTGCAAGCACAGGTTGTTTCTAGGACAAATCAGATCTCGTCCTGTTACCGTGATATAGTGTTGAGTCCCAAAGGGCGCTGCTAATGAGGCTGCGAGGCCGGCCAGAGCATCGGCCTCCAAGTTTTGTAAATAGGGGACATGTTCAATGAAGAACCCGGTGAAGGTTGAAATGATGTTCAACGCGACTTCATGATAAGGGATTAAATCTTCATGGCGAACTTCATATTGTCCTTGAACCTGGTTTACGACGAGTTTTGAGTCGCCGTAAGCTTCCAGATGGTCGACCCCCAGCTGTTGTACGAGCTGGAGTCCCATGACGAGTGCGTTGTACTCGGCAACGTTGTTGGAGCACGACTTCGAAAGAGAGTACGCACGCTGGATGACCAGCTGATCGGGGGAGACTAAGACTACCCCCACTCTTGCGATGATTTGGCCTTTGGAGCCTGTTCTCGAAGCGCCGTCGAAGAACATCTGCCAAACGGAGCTTCCTTCGGTGACGTTGGATTCTTGGACCTCATCCGGGATATCTTCATAGAGTTTTGAGGATTCTGGGATAGGGTGTGCAGCTAAAAAGTCAGCCAGAGCTTGACCCTGAACAGCTTTTTGCGGCACAAACACCATGTTGTACGGTGTTAGCAAGATCGCCCATATAGCCAGTCGGGAGTTCAATGATCCTGGCTTCGTCATGAGGACTCTGAGCGGATTGACTCGGGAAATAACATGAATTGTCTGACCCGAGACATAATGACGAGTCTTCTGGATGGCAAACACCAAAGCCAAGCACTCCTTTTCGACGGGGTTGTACCAGTGTTCGGCCCCGATGAGTGTTCGACTGAGGTAGTAGATTGCTTGCTCGAAGCCTGTATCGCTGTTTTGAGCCAGCAGAGCGCCAAGAGAATGATCCATGGTACGGACGTAGAGGAGAAATGGTTTGCCGGCGACTGGCGCTACCAGGACTGGTGGGCTTGTTAAGTAAGCCTTGATGTCGTCGAAAGCCTTTTGGCACTCCTCTGTCCATACGTAAGAGACTCCCTTCTTCATAAGCTGAGTAAAGGGTTGACATCTACCGGAGAGGTTTGCTATGAACCTCTGGATATATGCCAGACGTCCCTGTAGGCCCCGAAGTTCTCGAAGGTTCTTCGGAGGGTCCATGTTGAGGATGGCTTTGGTCTTCTCAGGATCAACATGATTGCCTTTCGCTGTGATGACAAAGCCCAAGAATTTGTCGCTAGAAACCCCCAGAAAGGATTTAGCGGGGTTCATTTTGAGTTGATGTACCGCATGAGATCGAAGACCGTCTTCAGGTCCTGTAGGTGATCTCCTTTGAGGCGGCTCTTGACTGCGATGTCGTCAACATAGCATTCGACCGTCTTGCAAAGATGTTGACGGAAGATGGTGCTCATAGCTCGCTGGTATGTCGCACCGACGTTCTTCAAGCCGAAGGGCATTACTGTGTAGCAGAAAACACCCTTTGGAGTCCTGAATGACGTGTGTTTTGCGTCATCGGGGAACATCTTGATTTGATTGTAGCCTGAATACCCGTCCATGAAGGACATGCGCTCAAAGCCACATGTGTTGTCGATCATCACATCAGTGATTAGAAGTGGGAATTCGTCTTTCGGGCAAGCAGAGTTGAGATCCCTGAAGTCGATACAGACTCGTATCTTCCCGTTCTTCTTGGTGACAGGAACAACGATGGCTACCCAATCCGGGTGTTGTTCCTCACGGATGAAGCCGCTGGTCAAGAGTTTGTCTACCTCCTGATCGATGGCATTCATGATGTCCGGACGGAAGCGTCGCTGCTGTTGTTTGATAGGTTTGGCATCAGGTAAGATGTTCAACCTATGCATTGCGATCTGTGGATCGAGTCCTGGCATGTCTTCATAGCTCCAAGCGAAGACGTCGATATACTCTTTAGCCAGTTGGATTAAAGATTCTTGATCTTCTCCTTCCAGGCTTTTACTGATGAAGATGGGTTTGGAAGAAGACCCCTCCCCGAGGTCGATCTGCTCGACTTCGTCTTCGGTGGAAGGTTCACGAAGCTCGAAACGAGATTCCCATTGTTTCCCTAGGCGTTGGGCCCAGGGTTCTTCTTCGAAGGGTTCTGGCGATTGGTCTTCACCTTTTTGAGGTTGTGCTGACGTCATGTTAGCTGACAGCACTTTCCTGAAGACTGATCCGATACTGGTATCGGAATCCCAAGTCGATGCTTCGGACGAGTGGGAATGTTCTATGTCTTCTGCATCTGAACTCTCTGGGGTTGATGGCGGCGTGACATAGCCTAACCCTCGTCCAGTCCGATTATAATAGTCCTGTGGCTTTCCATTGGGCATCGAAAGCCGGACAGGGAGATGCCGACCCTTGCCGTAGTTTAAGCCTTTGTTGCTTTTCAGGTCGTAGCCCATCTTTTGGATGATGTGCTTTGCCGCATCCGTGTACCGATAGACTTGTACTCTGCCGGTATCAGGTTCGGGCTCGATTGACGGGAGGTCCCGATGACGCTCGACTTTGCCCGAGATGATGGTGCCTTAGTCTCGGCTCCGTGGAGGGACTATGAAGACTCCTTGAGACGGGACTACTCGATTATGGTAGACGGTCGTTATTTGTGTTTGCAACGACCGTAGAGCATTGTCTAATGTATACATGGCATTCCAGTGTGGAAGACAAGAATAATTAAAAGACACTCTATTATTGATAAAATACGAGATCTTATCCCGTGGGATTATATTGTCAAAGGAGGGTGCCTCTACGTCAGCCGAGATATAATCACCAAGCTCCTCGTCTGTAAGAACTGGGGGCGGACTAGGAGAGTCCAACACAGCTTTGGGGTCTGAGAGGGTTATATGAGCCTTCTCTGACACCTTGGATGACTGCGGCGGCTTGCCCTTGAGACGCACCTTGAGAGGCGCCTCGGCTACCCCTCCGGTGAGTGGTGTCTTCCCTTGTAATTTTGCCACCAGGGGAGCCGATGTTTGAGGTAGCTTTTCCTTGAGGTGTATCTTCAGGGGTGCTTCGCGAGCCGGCGCTTTCCCTGATAGCTTGATGCTCATTGGAGGCGCCTTCTGGGGTGGTTTCCCCTTCAGTCGGATTTTCAAGGGGGCGTCGGGAGTCGTCTCAGGCTCCATGTCCGGTTCTGTTGCCGTCTCTGCCTCATCATCAGCGTCGTTGGCTTCCTCCTCATCATTGGGTTTGTACAAGTCGGAATCGGTGAAGTAGGCTTCAATCCCTTTGAAAGGATCGATGTCTGCAAACTCCGTCCGGATGACGCCATGGTGGATACATACTTCATGCACCGGTGGAGCGTGGAGGGCACTACCATGTACTCATGCAGCCGTGGTCGACCGAGCAGGATGTTGTAGTTGACCTCGACATCTACCACATAACAAGTCACCTCAGTTTTGAGGCTGCCAATATGACACTTCAGTCGGATCTTGCCCAATGGCTCGCTCTTGCTAGCATTAAAGCCACTGATGGTTGTATTGGAGGGCGCCAGCCGGTACATCGGGATCCCCAGCTTAGATAGTAGCACCTTTGGGATGATGCTTAGGGAAGACCCAGGATCGATCTGAATCCGGCTCACCTTGACCGAGCCAATGTACCCTGTATAATACAGCGGTCGGTTATGTCGGTGATGCTTGAGCAGCATGTCTTGTTGGGTGAAAGTTATGTTTGGGATAACTTCATCCGCACAATGACAGTGCGTGCAAGTAGTTGGGAGGTCTTCAGGCTGCTTGACCTGACTGAGAAAGGATTCAGCGTCCTTCAGAGCTTCGCAGAGAGCTTTTCGGGAATCTTTAGAAAGACGCAGGAGCTCAAACAAAGAAGGCTTGGATAGCCCCGAAGCATTCTCCTTCCGTAGAGGTCTGTCAAAACGGGCCTCCACCTGCTTCTGCTTATTGGCTGCTGAGGGCTTAGATGGACCCTCTTCAGGGATGGTGCTAGGAGGCACCACCTCGGCGGCAGCTTCGCCGGATTGGGAGCTCTGTTGTGCACGTGTTTGCACTGGAAGTGCCTCTTCTGTTGAAGAAGAGACTGTGCGGCAAGACTTGATCTTTCTGCCTTTTGATTTGGAGGTAGGGCGTACCTCCGATTGAGTCACCTCGGAGACGAGGTCGGGGTGATCCCAGAGGACCTCTCCTCGAGATGTGGTGAGCGGGGTGAGTCCACTCACATTGTCACGAGTAGATGGTAAGTTTACCACCTCCATTGTCGCCTTAGGGATAGGGACGACGCCATCTTGTGTGGTAGTTGGCGGCAAGGTGCCGAACTGAAGCGAAACCACATTGGCCGACACCGTCTTCTCTTCATAGTCGACGGAGATTACATCCGCATTGATCATGCGCTGGATGTAATTCTTGAGGACGTAGCAGTCCTTGGTCGGGTGTCCGACAAACCGATGGTAGTGACAGTACCTTGGGTTGTCCACTTTCCCAACTTCATCGGGCCGCTTTGGGTCCGGTAGCTTGATCTTGTCACCCTGCTTCAGTATCTCGAAAAGTTACAGGGTGTCGTCATCATTGAATGAATAAACCTCCTTGGGTCTTGGTGCCAGTGGAGGCTTCTGAGTAGGCGCAGATGCGCCTTTTGAGGCATTAACAATCAATGCCTGTTTCCCCTTTGCTTCTCGTCCGGAGCTGTTAGTTGCGGACTTTTTCCCCTTATCGTCAAAGGCGGGGAAGCTGACACCCAGAAGACGTGCATTGGCCGCCTTCTTTTCTGCAGCTTCAGCTTCGATGATCAGGGAGCTCCAGTCAGGAGGGAGAGTAGAGTTGAGCCAGAGCTTTACTGCAGGCAATATGTTCATACTGCAAGCGGAGAGGAGCGCATGTTCTGGCATGCCTGGAGGTAGCCTGAAGCAAGCCTGTCGGAAGCGTTCGATGAACGCCCGAACCGTTTCCTTCTCCTTCTGACGTATCTCTATGAGAGACGCCATCGTCATGTCCTTCCCGCCGTCGTAGAAGCGGTCGAGGAAGAGGCGCGTCAGGTCGTCGAAGGACGATATGGAATTGTCGGGGAGGCTGCAGTACCAGTCATACGCCACTCCTTTCAGGGCCCCGACAAAGATACTGGTAAGGAGCGCGTCCTCCTTCGGAAGATGCCCTGTCTGTGACTGGAAGTACGTCAGGTACCGTCGCGGAGAGTCCTTTCCGTCGTATGGGGTGAGGTTTGTGGTTTATACTTTGGGGAATAAACCACCTTGTTCCACTCGAGGGGATAAGGCTGGGGAATGCCCATCTTCTGGCGTTCCTCTTGCCTGTTCTTGGACTCGAAGCGCTCCCGCAGGTCTTTGATCATTTCGACCACATCCTCCGTAGAGCTAGGAGTCGGGGAAGGAGGTACCATCTGGATTGGAGCGTTTGAGGGCTCCGAGGTCCGAGGTGCTTCTGTATCCGAGGGCGCCCGTTGGAGGGGCACACTCAACTCCCCATTAGCTCCTGGGTCAGGACCAGTTGAAGGTGTCCTGATCAAGGCCAACCGCATCTCAAACACTGCTTGAGTCAGTGCTTGCATAGAGGCAGAGAGGGTTTGAGTCCTCCCTCCAATGAGTCTATGCGCTGGACTATGTCCTGTGATGGCGCATCAAACTCGACATCATCCCCAGCCATGTATACTGTCCTGACACGGCCAGGAGTGGATGGATTGGTTGAGGCTTCGCTTTCGGCCTCACTCTCATGCGGGGGAGTCACTTCTCCTGGTGTTGGGCCACCCCCAGCCACATTCTGGAGTTCATCTTCAATAGGCGCATCTGCAAGGGTCTGCTTGCCCTCAGCTCCGTCTTGAAGGACCTCTTCATTTCCAGAACTACCCCCGGCAGTGTCCTGGAGGACATCCTCATTTTGAGGGGCTTCAGGGAGAGTAATCTCGCCTTGATGATGAAGATCCGCCGCAGCTGTGCTTTGGACATCTTCGTCTTCGGAAGGAGGCTCAACAAGGGTCTGGCTACCCCCAGCTTCCTCCAAGGACTTCTTTCTCGACCTAGTGCCTTCAAATACTCCAGAGGTCGAGACAGCTGCCTTGGTTTTCCTCAGCTGGCTTTTGGATGAAGACGAGGAATTGGCAGTCGTCTTCCGGATTGATGAGGAGTTGGAGACCACGTTGCATGAAGCAACCTTTGGCTCCTCTTCAGCTGACACCTTCGTCCCAAGGTGACGTCGGAGAGGTGTCGATGATTGCAGTCGTTGGAAGACCGACTGTCTTGGTGGAGCTGCCGCCTTGCAACAGCAGTTGATGGTGACCACCGCACAAGTATGCCCCGTGAGAGGTGCATCGTGCTTGTTGGTCGACTCTCCTGACCGGCGCTTGTGAGTGATCACGTTGTGCAGGTCATTGGAGGAGAGTGGTGCCTTCACACCCCCTTCAGACGTATGGCAAGGCAAAATGCCGAGGTGGTCAAGTGAGTGCTGCGCCCCCTGATCTAATACCAAGCAGGCATCACGATCAGTAGTGGAACCACAACATTTGAAGTGACTTGAACGGACCTCAAACGCACAACCAGAGGAGGCGCGGGAGTTCAAGACCACTGAGTTTGCCTCTCTCGACTTGGTTGTGCACGCAGTAGATGTGCCCAAGCGAGATGAGGACTTTGAAGATCGACTCGTTGTTGGTGCGGAAGCACTTGAGTCAACCTTGTACAGCTTGCCATCGGCAGCACGCGTGATGATGAGCGCGTGCCTCTGGCCGGCTGCTGGACATAGCACGTTTGTGGCGCATGGCCTGTGCCGCCTTGGATTTCTTCGTACCAGCCCATTGGGGCGCATAGTACTCAGCATCCAAATTCTCCTCGCCATTACAGCGAGTGAGTCTGTCAAAGACAGAGGCTTTTTGTGACGCATCAGAGGTGATGCGCGGGGGCATTGGCTGCGCCCCTGCTCCGTCGACGTATCTTCCTCGTCTGAGAGGGAGATAGCTGGGGAACGTGGTCGGCCGCACGCTTCCCCAAGAGATGTGCTGCATCGGCGGGCGCACCTTGGTTGCTGAGAACGTCAGCAGGAAGGAAAGGCTGGATTGCTGCATCCCCTTCAGTGGTGGTGCCCGAGGCGTCGACTTTGTGCACCCAGGCCATGCGGATCTTCTTCGGCTTTGGTAGCCGCTTCGAAGGACTCGCACTTCCTTCAGAAATGAACTCCTCGTACGCCTGTTGATTGAGGCGCACGACCAGCGTCTTGTGAGAGGAGCCCACCTTCACGTCGTCGGCCTGTGACACGACTTTCTCGAAAGAGAAGAAAGAGGTCCCCAGCAGAGTCGCCAGCTTGTTTGCCATTAAAATTGTTTGATTAAAAACTTTAATACAAACAGAACAGTGTTACAATGTAGAACTTAGATGTAGTCCTAGGAGTACACTTTTGTTTAAGCTGGGTCCTTAGTGCCAATGGAGCGAGTGGTAATGCGTTGACTCCGTTGACCGGCTGACGACGGTTATCGGTTCTCTGAAGGCGTGGATTGCTCTGGGTGCTGGAGCTTGCTGAGAGGAGGAAGACGTTGAGTGTCTGTATCTACCTCTCTGATGATTCCTTGTATGTTTGTTGTAGATTCTGTGTGTGTGAAGGAGAAGATCCCTCTATTTATAGTTTTGCAGGCTGGCTGCTCATGCGCGCATATAGGATGTGACGGTGTGTGGGGACGCCACGTAGAAGTTGCTGATGGGGGCGCGTAGATGATGCGCCCTGATTGAGGGAGAGAACTCTTCATACTGCTGTTGTGAGCCGGCACGTAGCAGAGGAGAAGATCTTTCTGTTGCTGAAATCTTGGACGAGTTGAGTCAAAGGACACGTGTCATCGACCCATGGCTCGAAGATCTCGGATTTGGGGGGGTAGTGATCTGGTGAGCTGCGCCTTGATTGGGCGCAGGAGGAGGTTGCGGCTCATAACCTTTAGGAGTTACAAACCATTTAGGGCGCATGGCTTTTGAGGCGCATGCAGGTGACCTTCCTTCTGTCTTTCGGGATCAGAGATCAGTCTGGGGCGCATGGCTTTTGAGGCGCATGCAAAGCTTCAACTGGAGACTCTTCTTCTGTCTTTAGGGATCAGTGAAGGGTCTGAGGCACATGGCTTTTGGACGCATGGCCATAGAGGCGCATGCGGATGGCCACGTGGCAGTAGCCGTCGAAATAGAGTCATGATGATGCTGACGTTGCCGACGCTTCGTTCTCTGAAAAAAGCTGTCAACTGTTCAGACTTTGGGAAGCGTGCTGCCAACTCTAGTGTCAGTTCAGCATTTAATGTTTGTGACGTTCGATGGAAAGCTGAGTGGGCACATTGGTTGGTGTTCCACTCGGCATGGAGATGTGAGGAAGGGCGCATCCTCTGTGATGCACCGGGTACTGTAGGGCGCGTCTGTGTGATGCACCTGATGCTGGAGGGCGTGTCCATGTGATGCGCTGTTTGGCTGGCGCATCCGATATGTCCTTTAATGATGCGGCTGTCTCGCTCCTCGAGTGCTATAAATAGCCGTTTGGCTGAATTCGAGGCGTCCGGTCATCCATTTAATACAAATTCATTGCACAGAATTCGGAGAGTCATCCACTTGGCGCGTGGGTTTGATTTGCCCGGCCTATAAATAGTGGCTGGAGAGAAGGTTGCTCCTCATTCCCTCACGTACTTCCAACATGAACTTGGATATGTGGGTGCATTCTGTTGACGAAGTGCTTCCGAGGGTAAAGATGAGACGTCGTGTTGTCTTCGATGCACTTGAAGGTGACTATTACATCCAAAGACGGAGTCGAGGGCTTCTGAGGCAGGCGGAAGGTGCCTGTTGCATCCAAAGATAGGGATGTTCGGGCCTCGTCTCCGTTGTTCCGGAAGAGCCGTAGATCGGAATGGTGGTGCTAGGCTCTCTCTTCCTTCAAAGTGGGTGCCGCCCACTTTAATTGTGTTGAAAGCTCCTTGTGCCATGATTTCGATCACGGTCTTCCTTGGTCTTTGGAGGCTCTTTCGAAGCCTCCCCTAGCCACAGCATTTGCGGTGCTCTTCTCTTCCTTGGTTCCAGCCAGAGGGTTAAATGCTTTGCTTGGCGAAGCACTTATCAGGTGAGCCTGGCTGGAAGAGCGGCACATAACTGGGCTCTGCTCGGCCAGGTGAGCCTGGTTGGAAGAGTTGCTCATAACTGAGCTGCTGAAGGGATGGTAGGATGCGCCTGGCTGGAGGCGCATGACATCTGCTGCGCCTGGCTGACAGCGCATGGTGACTGCTGCGCCTATCGGAAGGCGCATGGTGGTTGCTGCGCCTATCTGGAAGGCGCATGGTGGCTGTTGGCTGTAGATCTAGGATCCTTCCTTTGTAGAAATTCTCTTTTGTACAATCTTTTCTAGACATGTAATAGACTTTATATATAAATAAAAAGTCCTTCTTCGAATGTCTATGGCTTATTTGATTAGTTGTCTGAGTTCTGGCGCATATAATGCCTGGCGCATGGGCTTTCTGGTTGTGAAATTCCATGCTTCTACAATACTGTGCATTGAAACGGGTGGGTCAGGCCTGGCTTGAGCCCGAGCTCAGCTGGGCTGGGCCTGGCCCATGGGCTGCTGTTAATCTTTTTCTTTTTCTCTATTTCCTTTTCTATTTCTTTATACAATATGTATATATGTATATACACACACGTACGTATATATATACACACACCTATACATATATTTATATACCTATATACCCATTTTCACGTATATCTCTATATACACATTTATACGTTTATATATATATATATATATATATATATATATATTATAATATATATATATTACAATACCTTCACCTATACATATATATTATAAAGTATACGTACACATACACAATACGTAATATTTAATATATTATATTTATGCATAAATTATAAATCATATGATAACAATTTAATATAACAATTAAATATAACCATTAATTATAATCAATAAAATAATAATATTAAATAACAACCCCAATAAAATAAGAATAATAGTAATAATAATAATAACAAAATTTAATAAACCAAAGATGATTTATATACTATTCTGCACCATCTAATAATCCCAAAATGCACAAGGCCTATTTTTTTTATTCAAATACTATTGAATACCAACTAATAACAATATTTATAATATTAAATTAAGAATATTTAGGAATAGTCATTAGATCACTAAAATGGAATACACACAATCATACCAACATGCATCAACACGAATGTCACTAGACGTACCGCAGGACTACATGGGCTTGGGCTCAGTTCCGGTCCAGTCCGGGCTAAAATGATTAACCGGTTTCCCTAAACACAATAATATAAATAATAATAAATTAACTTCGGTAAGGGTTAAGTCGCAACTTGGCCTGGTTTTCCTAGTTAGGACATCAATATGACTCGGCCTTCCCTACCCGGGCTAATACACCAGTCAAGGCACGCCATTACACTATCCATGCCACGATTTCTAGTCGTCTTGTACTCCAAAACTCTACCATGGCTAAAGGTATCTACCGTAATAATTAACTAATTAATTATTTATAAAAAATCTAAAAATCACCATTTAACTAAAATAAATAATAAAAAAATATTTAAAAATTCTGGGAAGGGGAGCTACAAATCTACCCACCTTAAAAATAATTTTGTCCTCGAAATTCTAACTCATAAATATGCCAAAAATTCAAATGAAAATTAAAAAAAAATAAAAAAAATCTACTATTACCACAATATCCTCGAATTTTAATTTCTCAGAACTATTTATATCCTCCTCCTAGCTATTTCGTAACTACGAATCATCGGGGACTTCTACCCACCTTCGGTCACACTACTCCTTCAAAGCTAGGTCACTAAAACTTGTAATCTTCAAACTACTTGCTAAAATTGCTACAAATAGATATCTACCGCTTTTGGCCTCTATAATCCTCTCCTATCTATCAAATATCCCAAAATCCAACAATCAACAAATTTACACAAGTAGCTAAGAAATATTGGCAAATTCTAATAAGCATGACCATTCATCTTCTGAAATAGGTAGGACAAGAATATAAGGAAGAATAATCAAGAGCAACTATGAAGTTTCAAGAGCGGCAGAGGGTTTCCAACGATATAGCTAAAAAAAGGTGTTTACGAACCCCTGACTTATTTGCTAGATTGGACTACTCTAGCCTAGTCACTTGCTAAATCGAAGAACTCTTCATTTCCTAGAGAGGTTTGCAATCCGTGGACTATGGAAAATATGTTCTCTAAATTAATCCGAACAAGGTTCAAAAAAAGAACAAAATTGGAGAAGTCAATTGTGATCTTTTTCGTGGTTATTTAAATACACAAACAAAGAATCCAAATGCAATACAAGATCTCAATCTATATGGACTGAACAAAATCCCAGGATAAAACTATGTCTACTAGATTAGGGTATCCTAGAATAGGTTTCTATCCAAGGATTGAGCTAGTTGCCCGTGAGGTTGGTTAGCTAGGTTCCTAAAGTCCAGAATGCGCCTTCAGTGACTTTTTATGTTTAAGTAGCACATGAGACCTCAATTGAGTGGCATACTAGTGGCATGTGCATAGTGGGCTTCGAGTAGGTCACAACTATATATTTGGTCAAAGGAAAAGAGTCAAAGTTGAGGCTCTAGTGGAAGTCGGAAAGTATACCGGTATTATGGTAAGATTTATAGCTAGCCCTTTTTACCTGAAAGTCGTACCATAAACATAGAGTACAAGGGGACGGGTTTGAGTGGGACGCGTTATACCTAGATGAAGGTGGACTCGTCTAGATCTTGCACATGAAATTTGTTGGAAGATAACAGCTGGCCTCGTGCTCTGAATATTAATGACACGGCCGGGGACACAAAATGACCTTAACGAAAAGTGGGAGTCCATGGGTACTAATTATCATCTCAATGGAAATTATTATATTCAATTGGTAATCCTCGTATATCTCAAAATTTTAGGAGGCTCACAGTCTACCCACCTCAGAAGCTAGGGCACAGTATTTGTTAGAGGCTCACAACACTTGGTCTCTTGAGAATAGGTAGTCTCCTAGGTTGGCATTTGATCAAGGCAAAGATCCTAATCATTCTCGAATTCCAAGGACTAGAAGATTAGGATAGTTGGTTTAGGAAGGAAGGGAGGACAAATAACTCGAGGCAAGGTTCCAGTCACAGGACTGGCTGATGGTAGCTACACTTGCGTATACCACTATCATAGCTATGGGGATACTCTATATCTATCTATCAATTACGAGCTTTCGTCTTTCCCATCAGTGAAGACGAAAACAATAAGGAGTTCAAGAGAGAGATGTTACTGAACACAATTACATGATTCAAAGGCGAAGGTATAATTCAAGAGGGATTGTCAAGGCAAGTCGCGGATGAGATCCTAGAGACATCAACATCTCAATCCACGTAAGGTAGTTAGATGAAAAGCGAACCGATTGTATCATGGTTGATCAGACCGTAATACAATGATTCTGATTAGACAGTATGTTAGCGGGCGTCCCCAATAAACATGTGTCTTGAATCAAGCTCGATAAAAGAGTAAGCTTCCAAAACTAGGTTGTAATAGCAGTATTGGTCAAGATAGTCGAAATACAAGTACACGAGATTTTTGGAAGGAGGAGATAGTAGTTCGAGTTTTGAGATAATCAAAACCTTACCTGGTGTTCTTGCTTATACAGTCTTCCTATAATCTTTCTATCTCTAAGGCCTTGGTCGACTAATGGGTTATGGACTTCTGAGTTCTATTTTCTAAAACTATTAGTGTCAGTTAATTTCTTCGTCAATAGATCACAAGAACCACATAACGCTAGGTTGGAAGACATGCTACTCAAATTACAGAACTTACACTAGTATTGGTTTTGAATCTTATGGGACACCGGCATTTTCTATTCCCTATAGTATCCTAAACTTATAATCACGCCTGAAGTCATTTCACCGAGAATTATGCCCTACCCGTATATTCTGGATGCGACAAACCCTTGGTTCCATGATTCAGAGGTGATATGCTATCGGGCACTCTACCTTATATGACACAAGAGTATCTAAGATCTAAAGAGGTCAACTAGGACATAGTTTTAGCAATGTTCCATAGACTATGATTCTTCGAAATGATTTTATTTCTATGGGTTGTGCCTCGCCAGTACGCTATTGGCTGCAGTGAACCCACATCTCCACTCTCAGCTAATTGATGACAGTGCCCTGCTGTCTCACTATTATTAGTTAACTAATACTCCTTTAACTATATCCGTAAAAATTCATGAGCTTCTAGAGATCCAAACAAGTTGACTAAGAATAAAGCGTAGGTGTTTGTCCTATCAGTCGCAACACTTAAATTAAAAGATTTAACATGGAGGAAGTAACTAAATACAAAAGAAATATAAGCATTATAGTATCTAGTTCATATGCATTTCAATGGTTGGAGGAAATTTCAAATCAATCTACCTCGAGATTCGTACACGAATTGACAGAATCAGAAATTATAAACTAAATCCTTATAGCAAAAGAGAATTTGAAACATGCAATTCCAATTCATGATATGAAATTTATATCTAGATAGAGCAAAAGAAAACTGAACAGGTTATCGAGATTATAGCCTTAATTATGGAAAAGCCTAACTAATCAAGTGAGTAGTAAACCCATGTTGGATCATATCATTACATCAAAAGCAATAGCGTATCTATAAGGATCTAGCAAGCTATCTGAATTTAATACTTCTAAATTGCATGGCCTATCTAACAACCTTAACTACCCGATTGGTCAATTTAAATAAGGGACTCCTAATCCTAGTCATTCTCTTAAATCATTTCAATCCTAGTTTGTGAATGAGCATTTCCTAGTCGCAGGCTCGCAATAGTACGACTAACGTACCATTACGAGTTCACAATCTTTTACGAAAACGGACCTGCATGGGCTACCACAAAAACTTGTCACAACCCGCACCCGCTTTTCGGATACGAGAAGTGTCCAAGCCAACCTACGCCGCAGAGTCGGCGGTAGAACGCTGTCAAGCCCACAAGAAATAAGTGCTCAAAATAAAATAATTGCTGCTCATTCACATTTCTAAATTTGTTACAACGTTTACAATTAAAGAAAATACAAGATTTTACAATTAAAAAATTGATACAATTGCTTTCTATTTCTAGGTTGTCTTCAGCATACCCAAGTCTTTCCCAGTGCTAAGAGTGATAGCGGCTAAACCTGAAAAATGTTGGTTTCCAGTCAGGAATGGAACAAGTACACAAACCGACGGCAATACGAAAACACAATAGAATTAACAAGACATGAAATAACATAGGAGATATAAAACTGGAAGATAACTGATGACATAGCACGATAGAGAAGTAAACAAGAAAAAACTAATAAAAGACATCTATCTAGGTGGTTTGAAATATCCTTTTCGACATGTGAACGGCTCACTGCACGTGTCGTGTGCAGCTGGTATCATGCAAGAATAGACATATTGGGGATATTTCTGGGTAGTCCACATGTTTACTAAGATATTTCCCCTCCGACTACTCCGTGTGACGAGCATGTCAACAAACAGCAAGATATATGTATAGACATGAAATGAAAAGACTACTATGAATTGAAAGCAATCAGAAAGTGCACTTGCCTGAGGTCCTTAGCTGATAAAACCAATAATACCACTCATTGAGCCACAATCAATCTACACATGCAGAAGTCTCCAGATGCTAAAATAAATAGTACCAACGTTCTCAGAATAGTCAAATTAGCTAGGATTGCCTGTCCTTAAGTCCAATTTTGGATATAGGGGCAAAACGGTAATTTCGAGCAAAAACGATGTCCGCCGTTGGACCCGCTTTGCACCAAAAAGTGTGCCAGAGTCAACGGTCTCTAAAGTCGTCAAACTACATGTCTACGAATCTGGTTTTCCGATACAAACCCAACCGTATATCCAGTTTTGGATTCCGGTAGCCCGTGCACAAAATCGCCCGTTGAGTGGGACCGTAGGGCCCGCAAAACGACGTACGATTCAACTGTCTCAGAATTGGACCAAACTTGGCATACAGGACCAAAAAAACAATACGGTCCTGTTGGCATAAGTTTTGTCTCGATCTGACGAGCGTGCACAAAGTAATTGGGAAATTTGTACAGAGGCCGATACGGTAAATTTCGACGGATACACATCAAATTCGTCGAGCACACGCGACCAATTTGAATTCCATCAAAGCCCACACGACCATGAAGCCGTTAAGCAGCTTTCGAAGCCAACTATGCGTGACCACGTCGTCCGGTTTGGCGGGACGCACGTCGCGTGGTTGTTTTTCAAGTTTTGAAAACTGTTTTTAATCTGTTTTTCTCGAACTTTGAAAACTGATTTCTTTGCGCATAGTTGATAAAATCCGCAACTACAAATTAGGCGATGAAGCCCTACATGTTGTCTTTAAGCGTGTTTAATTAGATTGCAAAAATATTGAACAGGTTTTCTGGAACTAGATACAAACATGGGTATTTGGGATTCCTAGAAACTGTTTTCGAAACAGTTTCTTCCCAAAGTTCGGATCGATTTTCCAAACCGATCGGTCAACTACTTTGAAAACTAATTAATGCAGGGTCTAGAGGGTCATACAGGCTCTACGTAGGATTTCGTAGTTCGTAAAACGATAAAACAACAGGGGAGAAAACGTACTGCGAAGCACGGTTGGTTGCCACGCTACTGCTACTGTCCTGCTGCGGTGTTCCGCTCGCGCGCGCAGGCGGGTGGCCGGCCTGCGAGGCCGCCCGCGGCAGTCCTGGGTCGCGCCACGTCGGGCTGGGGGTGGTGGCGGTGTCCTTCTAGGGTTTTGTTTTATTCGCGGCTTCGATTTCTTTCTCGTTCTCTCCCTCGATCAATCTTTATATATATACGAGTACTACTTCAGTTATACTGTGCATTGAAACGGGTGGGTCAGGCCTGGCTTGAGCCCGAGCTCAGTTGGGCTGGGCCTAGCCCAAGGGCTGCTGCTGTTAATCTTTTTCTTTTTCTCTATTTCCTTTCTATTTTTTATACAATATGTATATACACACACGTACGTATATATATACACACACCTATACATATATATTTATATATACCTATATATACCCATTTTCACGTATATCTCTATATACACATTTATACGTGTATATATATAGTATATAATATCTATATTTATATATAAATACACATATACCATATATATATATATATATATATATATATATATATATATATAAAATATATATAAATATATATATATATATATATATATATATATATATATATATATATATATATACAATACCTTTACCTATACATATATATTATAAAGTATACGTATACATACACAATACGTAATATTTAATATATTATATTTATGCATAAATTATAAATCACATGATAACAATTTAATATAACAATTAAATATAACCATTAATTATAGTCAATAAAATAATAATATTAAATAACAACCCCAATAAAATAAGAATAATAGTAATAATAATAATAACAAAATTTAATAAACCAAAGATGATGTATATACTATTCTGCACCCTCTAATAATCCCAAAAATGCACAAGGTCTATTTTTTTTATTCAAATACTATTGAAAACCAACTAATAACAATATTTATAATATTAAATTAAGAATATTTGGGAATACTCATTAGATCACTAAAATGGAATACGACACACAATCATACCAACATGCATCAACACGAATGTCACTAGACGTACCGCAGGACTACATGGACTTGGGCTCAGTTTGGGTCAAGTCCGGGCTAAAATGATATAACCGATTTCCCTAAACACAATAATATAAATAATAATAAATAAACTTCGGTAAGGGTTAAGTCGCAACTTGGCCTGGTTTTCCTAGTTAGGACATCAGTATGACTCGGCCTTCCCTACCAGGGCTAATACACCAGTCAAGGCATGCCATTACACTATCCGTGCCACGATTCCTAGTCGTCTTGTACTCCAAAACTCTACCATGGCTAAAGGCATCTACCGTAATAATTAACTAATTAATTATTTATAAAAAATTTAAAAATCACCATTTAATTAAAATAAATAATAAAAAAATTTTAAAAATTCCGGGAAGGGGAGGTACAAGTAGTCCTTAAATTTTGAGTACGCAAATTTTCAAAGGTGGATAGATTTGTAACTCATCTTCGCAAAATTATTATTTTTTAAATTATATCTATATATTTTAATTTCGTGTTTAAAAGTAATTTTCGTAGAAATTTTGTAAAAGATATTTTGTGATTACTTTTGTTACCAAAAACTAGTTTTAAATTAATGGTTTGAAATAATGTTTCTAAAAAAAATGTTCTCGAATTTTTTATTTGAAATATAAAATATGTTTTTATTATTTTGGTCTTCTAAAAATTGGTTTAAAAAAAATTGAGCGATAAAAAGTTTTTTTTGTCTATTTATTTTTAAATAAAGATTTGGATTTATAAAAGTAAGTTTATAATATTTAATGACATCGAGTATTATTTTAATATGTTAATCAGTTATTTGATTATATTTGAATTTATTTAAATTATCTTGATGGTTATCAACTATACTTTAAATCATGTTGATAATTTTAATATTGTTTAAAAATACTTACGATGACTAATTGGAGCATTACGATTTGTCTAATCTAGATTTAAAATGTTATTTGAATAAATAATTTATTTATTATTTGATTTAAATTATTTTGATAAATATTAGATATTATTTTAAAGTTATTATGTTGAGTTTGATTTGTATTTGGATTCATATGATTTAAATTATTTGATAATATAGAATAATACTTAAAGTTATTATGGTGATCATTTAAAGGATTGCAATCAAATTGATTTATTTTTTAAATAATTTATTTGATTTAAATTTATGGGAAGATTTATCCATTAGAAATTCTTATCCTATTGGAATCATATCTAGCATTAATTAGATCATTTTTTTATTTAAATCAAATCCTATCTAATTTAGGAGATAAATCTGAAATAAATACCTATAAAAACCTAATACATCCCCCTTCTATCAGCCATAATTCGAAATTATTTTTAGTCCAATAGAAACTCTAAAATTCTTCATTAGAATTCAGTCCCGCTTTTTAGCAGCAAGAGAAACTTGGAACGAAACTCTAAAATTCGTCATTCGAACTCCGTTTCGCCTTCAGTTTTTTTTTAAAAGAAACATATCGAGGTAAGGTTTCCAAAAACATATTTTTATAGACAAAATTCGTTGTGTAGATTTCTACAAAACTGTTTAAGTATCTAGTGTCCCAAAAATAAACGTGTTTCAGTATTTTTACGATTTCGGGAGATTCCGGAAACGAAAATGCGATCCGTTTAGTTTTTCGGAAAGCTAATACGAAAACCTATACTATATCCTAACTTCAGAATTTATTAAATAAATGTAATAGGTATAGTATTATTATAATTAGATAATAGACTATTTTCTGTATCTGAAGTTGTTCCTGCACCTTTCTCTTTATGCGTTGTTGTTGATTCGTCGCCAGGATATCATCTTACCTCACTCGGACATCAGGCAAGACACCTTGTCTTTACTGTTTAATTTCTTGCTCAATATCATGCATGTTTTATTTTTTATAAGTTGTTCTTTCAAAACTGTATGTAGTTGCAAATTATTATATTGTAGTTTTCTTTATGCATTTGGCCTAGAGTTAAGGGACCGCCTTTGTTTGTGTCGTATACATTGGCCGACACTTGTGTGCCACGATGTCACGTGTCTCATATAGATTCGGACTTGCGTACCGACCGTACATCGGTGCGTAAAGGACAAGCGTTAGGATATAACTGCTAATATAGTTATCTAGAAGACTTAGCGGTTATTAGAAATATCGTGGTGTGGATTCAGCACGAGTAGTGCATGGGGAGGGTGAAGACAGTTATTAGGCGCAGGGGCTTTCACACATTAACTTTTCTCTAGCTGCCATTTCTGACTCAGCCGAGAGCTAGTGTGCCGTGCACTTATTTACTTTTCTCTAGATGCCACTAGTGCCTCGGTTGAAACACAAACGTGCCGTGCATTTATTTTCCTCTAGCTGCCGTTAGTGACTCACCCAAGAGCTAGTGGCCGTACATTTATTTTTCTCTAGATGCCCCTTAGCTCTCACTCGAGTGCTAATGGGCCGTGCAATTACTTTTCTCTAGACGCCACTAGTGTCTTGGTTGAAATGCTAACGCGCCGTGTTTCTAGTCTCGAGAGCCCTTGTGTGGAACATTGTCTTCAAAGTGCATTTTCACATAGAATGGTTAAGGACCTTTATTTGTTTAGTCATATATATACTTTTATGTTGAGCTTCTATTATTCAGTTATTGGCATGATATTATGTGTCTTGTTACGTCCCTCTGAGGACCTGGTTATCTCGTCAGGTGTGTGCTCTTGTCTTACGCAGGTGTTTTAGCTCTAGCCGTGATCATCGCTATATCTTCGAGGATGATTGCAATTGAATCGTCTTCGCTTCGCTCGCCAAACTTATTTTATTTTCCATGTATTTTGTCCTTTGCTTGTTGGTAGTGGATTTGTCTCCGCCCAACATATTATACAAATACATTTCCATAGATGATTATATGAATTCTTTATTTTACTTTATTTATGAATGAGATTAATTGTTATGGTTTCTACTGCATATTACAGCTTATGTATACATACAAGGCCATGTACTTCGTATGTATACAGCTGGCATGTCTACGTTCATAGTCCTACGTATTTTGGGACTGAGGCGTTACATATGGACACGTGCACATGAGTGTCATTCATTACCAACCTATTAATCTAGATATAGTTGTTTATTTTCAATTCAAATTTGTAGATTATCCTAATGTTATGATACCTGGGCTGAATTCGATTTTCTGAGATTTGATTTACGATTAAACTGTTGATGTGATTAAGTTGTGCTGTTGGTTCACTAATACACATCTGAGATTAGCCTACATATTAGAGTTTATGATTAGCATGGGATTTGGCTTTCTAAATTGCATTTGAACTGCTAAACTGATATCGTACACACTGTGTGTTTTTCTGAGAATTGCATTGCCATGTGGTTTACTGTTTTGTTTGTACAAAATCTGAGAATTTAAACTATTGTGTACATTAATGTGTAGACTGAGATTTATCTACATGTAGGGTTTCATGTTTGCATGAGAATTAGATTTTTGAATTTGCTTTGGGACTGTTCCTGAGAATATCAAGGCTGTTAACACATACACCCTGTTCACAGAAACCTATGTTGATCTACTTAAACACACTGTCTTCTTGAGAACATAATGTTCATTACACATTGATTTGTTACACTGAAAAATCTGATATTGACACTGAGTTCATTACAAACACAAGTACACTTTGCACACTGTTAAATCTGAGAACACATATAGCATTGTACACACACACTCACACATTTAATTCATATTCATCTACACACCTAAACTGAGAATCTGAGAACATTGACACTGATTTGAGAACAATGTATACTCACACACACATGAAGCTTATGCACTGTCTTCTCCTATATGGCACACACACACACAGGAACTTGAAACACACACACATGCATATGTAATCTGCACACTCGCTCACACCATTGCTTTCCCTAGACACACACACTGTTTGTATACACTGTCAACTTGAGAGTCTATGACACACACACACACAAATGTATGACACTATATCCCTCTCTCTATTTTATATATATATAGTTACAATATCTATAATCTTGTGTGTGAATATGTGAAATGCATATAAATATATAATGCCTATATAATTTAGTGGAAATGTGAATGTGGTAATTAAATATGTGTATTGCCTATAATATGTGTATATGGCTTATGGCCTATGGGTATCCCAATGTGCAAGCTTATGGTATATGGAATATATACACATAAGTTGTGTGTTGTTAGACTTGTGTGACTTGTGAATGATGTGTGCATGCGACAATGGGCTGGTTAGGCTTAGTGAGACTTGTCTGGGTTAGGTTTGACCTAGTTGACCTAGATTGACTAGAGTAGTTTGACTAGAGTGACCAAAGTTTGACTTTAGCCTAGATTGATCCAAACATCACGTAGAATGCATCGTTACAGTTTATTTTACCAATTTGGATATGTTGTGACTTATACTGTTCTGAATAGGAGCCAGACACCACTCCTCAGACAGTATTTCATTCAGACACTCAGGATATCAGGCGAGTACATTCTCTGACCGTTTCATACTTGCTAGGACTATATTCTTGCTCTAGATTATTTTACTTGATGCTGACACGATGGAAACACGGCTTAGTACTATATGGATCTTTTCATACGATGTTATCCCCTCGGGAGCATCGAATACATCATGTCAAGTGTGTTTCACTTTCATCATGTATTCCTGTGCTTTCACCATTCATGTGCACTCTCGTTGTTCATGTACTCTCATGTTCACGGAGCCCCCATGTTTATATTCATGTGCACCCATTTATGGGCCCCCATGTGAATCATGTACAATAATATAACTTGAACGGATCCTTGTGTATTGATTGGGGATAGGGGAGTAGAAATAGTCATGTGGACATTTTCAATGTAGTGTAGCCATGTACAATCTTTCATGTTTATTATCAAGCCGTTCACATGTCTATCTTGTACTCTAAATCATTAGTTCACTATAGCTCTTTACTTATAGTAGATATTTCTTTACAGTCTTATCTTTTACTTCATGTATATTCTTCAGCGTTTCATGTATCTTACTCTATTGCATGTATTATATTTCTATCATGATATGAACTGCGTGAGATGTACTGTGCTCGCTTCTGTCCTGACTGGACCTGTTAAAATATTACAGATGAGCTTGAGGAGCTGTATCCCACTTATTGCGGAGCAGGCCTAGATGACATATGTGAGCTGAACTCCTAGGAGGACCCAGCATTTGCAGAGGACAATACCCCAGTAGTCTAGGCTAGTTAGCTAGACTAGTATCTTATTATCATTTTGTCTGTTGGATACACTTGTACTTATTTGGAGATTTGTTATTCTGGATTTGTGGAGTTGTTTATCTTAGACATTTAGCTCTCTTTTATCTTGTATTTATCATCTTTGGATTCTGTTGATTTTATCTATCTTATCGTACTTTCTTCCTTAGTTGTGATTGAGTTGCACTTTATATTGTCACCTCCATTCGGAGTGTATATACGGTATAGGTACCTTATAACTGTTAGATGTATTGTGACCTAGGACAACGTTCTACCGCCGACACTGCGACGTAGGCTGGACGTAACCACTTCTCGTGCCCCTACACTGGGTGCGGGTCGTGACAAATCTCCCCAGACATTAGCCCCTCTTGTCATCAAGCTTCGAGGCAAGGTTTCGGCTAGATCATCCTTGAATATGTCAGAGGATAGCCAGGAGCCTATGCAAATAAGGCTTCCCCGGAAGGCTCCGAAGCCAACTCTGATGTCACACGAACCTCCGACTACATCTCCCCTGGTAGTCAAGCTGAAGGGAAAACGTCCTCCACCTTCTCCCGTAACAGCCCTGATGCTCACGGATGAAGAGTTGGAAGACTACATATGCGCCAATACCGAAGCGCATTCTTTAGATGGTGTAATCCTTTGGGATAAAATTTTGCATTTGATTGATAGGACGTTGTCTTTGAATTACTCTTGTGCGTATTAGAACACTAGGTATTTCATAGACAACGCTCATAGACAACGCTCTATATATGCTACAAACACAAGTGACAACTGCTAGCCTCGCAAGCTAAGTTGTCCCTTCTTAAGATGCCTATTTCATAGTTCCAGCAAGAAAGAAGGAGGAAGAACCCATCATCTTCGGTCGATTGGAGCATCCTCAACGACTGGCACCGGCAGAACCAGAACCCGATAACGGCAAGATGCAACTCTACCGTTACACTACTCAAGCTAAAAACCTCATCCAGAAAATGGGTTATGACCTGAACAGTGACAGAGGACTGAACTATGGCATAGGACGACGCCTTCCCTTGCGACTTCGTGCTCCAAAGGGAATGTCCCAAAACTACTATCAGTGCACTCGTCGGGGGTTGGGTTCTGTTACACCCACAACAACTTCGGAGAGCTCGGAGCCAGAGGCCATGATGTATTCACACTCCTCCGATTCCTCAACCTGGGACTCTAATACCAGTATCGACCAGGCCTTCAAAAAGATATTGCCTGTTAATATAGTCTCTGCAAATCCTCCAGTCGAGGATGAAGACCAAATACTCAAATACTTCATGGATAAATCCTGGGCACAACGCCTGGGATCCCAATAGGAATGGCGCTTCGAACAGCGTGAACCTCCTACTAAAGACGAAGTCGTCTAAGTCGAACTAGGAGATGAGGCTTCCTCTAAACCCATCTTTATTAGCAAAAGCTTGACAGGAGAAGACAAAGAATCTCTGATACAACTTATACGAGAATACATCGATGTCTTTGCATGGAGCTACGAAGATATGTCGGGTTTAGACCCACAAGTCGCCCTACACCATCTCAACATCCTACCCAATGCTAAGCCTGTCAAACAGCAACAGCGACGTTTCCGCCCCCAACAACATGGATACTATCGAAGAAGAAGTCGATAAACTCTTAGAGAGTGGCTTCATTTGTGAAGAACAACACCCAGATTGGGTGGCCAACATTGTCCCAGTCACTAAGAAGAACGAGAAAATTTGGGTCTGCATAGGCTTCAGGGATCTCAACTCGGCCTGCCCAAAAGACGAATTTTCTCTTCTGATCACCGACGTGATAATCGACAACACTTATGGCTTCGAGCTTGTGTCCTTTATGGATGGTTTCTCAGGCTACAATCAAATCAAGATGTTTCTTGAAGATGAGAAGCATACTTCATTTCAGACTCCAAAAGGGATATATTATTACACAGTTATGCCCTTCGGGTTGAAGAATGCAGAAGCAACATACCAGCGGGCAATGAGCACCATATTCTACAAGCACCTCCGAAAGACGGTAGAATGTTACGTTGATGACATTGTCGTCAAAAGCAAAAATCCAATCACTTGGATGCCTTGAGAACAGTGTTCGACTTAATACGAGCACATCAACTGAAGATGAACCCAACCAAGTTATTTCTGGGAGTCTCCAGTAGAAAATTCTTAGGCTTTATCGTCACAGCCAAGGGTATTCATAGTGACCCTGGGAAGACTAAAGAGAGCTTGGATATGGCTCCTCCGAAGAATCTTCGCGAGCTCCGACGCCTGTATGGATGCTTAGCATATATCAGAAGATTCATATCAAATCTCTCTGGTAGAAACTGATAAAGAAAGGGGTTTCTTTTGTCTGGATAGAAGAATGCCAGTGCGCGTTCGAAGGCATCAAAGAGTACCTCACTAGTCCCATAGTACTAGTAGCACCAGTCGTGGGGAGGCCCTTCCTGCTATACGTTCGAGCTTTGGACCATTCTCTCGGTGCTTTGCTAGCCCAGAACAACAATGAAGGCCACGAATATGAAATCTACTACCTTAGCAGGACCATGAATGGGGCCGTGCATCGGTATAATCCTATCGAGAAGGAGTGTTTTGCCCTGCTCTTTATCATCTAGAAGAAGCGTCATTATGTATCCGGACAGACGATCCACGTCATCTCCTGAGTTAACCCCCTTAGGGTCCTCATGACCAAGCCAGGGGCCTTAAACTCATGGTTAGCCACATGGGCGATACTTTTGACCCCTTATGACATGGTGTTCATTCCACAAAAGGCAGTCAAAGGCCAAGTATTAGCCGACTTTTTAGCAGTGCACCTCGTGCCAGAGACATCAAAGCTTTATGATGACATCCTTGATGAAGTCCTAGAGTCTAATGCCATCTCAGATAACTCGGTTTGGCATATGTTCTTTGACGGTGCTTCAAGAATAGGGCCCAAAGACGAGATAATCGTAGGGGTCGGAGTGGGCCTCATCACCCCGACGGCTTTGTCATGACCCGCACCCAGTGTAGGGGCACAAGAAGTGGATACGTCCTGCCTATGCCGCAGTGTCGACGATAGAACACTATTCTAGGTCACTATCACAAACTAAATACAATATGATATACTCTTCGAACGGAGGACAAATCACATAAGGTACAACTCAATCACAAATCTAGAGATGGAAATAGCACGATATGATAGATAGGAAATCACTAAAGAGAAATACAATCAGAAGGAAATAAGTCTATGTGTCTAAACGACACAACATCTCAAACATCCAAATAATACAAACTCAGAAGTCAATACAAATATCAAGAACTAAGATAAAACCTAGCTAATCTAGTCTAAGCAGTAGGGATGACGTCCTCAATTAGAGCTAGATCCTTCTGTGGGTCCAACTCACAGGTGTCGTCTAGATGGGCTCCATAATAGGTTGGGCAGAAGTCCTCACTATTATCTGTAATATTTTCAACCGGTCCAGTCAGGACAAGAGCGAATACATAACACTGAAACATGATCATATCATGACGGAATATATAAAATAGGCAATAGAGTAAACTATAATGAAAACTGTAAGACATGTACAAGAATAGTGTAAAATAGACAATCTGAGTACAAGAGACAGTTTGTATATGAAATAAGAACTGTAAGTAATATAGGTGATTGGAGCACAAGATGGTTATGTAAACAGGTTGGGATATACAATAAAAATGGGACTCCATTATATGTGAGAGCATAATGGACATACACAATATTTTCACAATATAGGATTTCATCACATAACCATGTCCTATTCATCCCTCCCCAATCAATACACAAGGATCTAGTCAAGTTATGTTACCTGTACAATAGTTTATCCACGGGCTCATATGATCATGAGAGTACAAGATTGCACAAGAGTATACATGAATAGGGGTGTACAAAAAATATAATATGTTCGTAAAAAGCATATGACAATATGTATTTGATGTACCCGAGGGGGATAACATCGCAAGACAAGATCCATAGGGTACCGGTTTGTGATAAAAATTGTGACAACATTAAGTAATTTATCTAAAGCATGAATATAAGTTCTAGCAAGTATGAAAATGAACAGATCATGTACTCGACTGAGATACTGAGTGACTGTAAAAATAGATGTCTGAACTGAGGTGTCTGAGTCCTAAATAGAGCACACAGGTTATGATGTAATCAAGAAGGTAATATTTGAAATTTATAATACATTCTACATGATTCTAGGTCATTCCATGCCAAAGTTAACTCTTGGTCAACTCTGGTCAGCAATCTAGTCAAACTGGGTCAACATCTACGCTAACTTGGTCAACTGTCTAGGATTTGGTCAAATTCTAGTTAACTAGCTCAATTAGGCCTATTGGGTCCATTCTAGGTCAAAGTCAACTCTTGGTCAACTCTGGTCAACAATCTAGTCAAACTAGGTCAAACTCCAGTCAACTAGTCTAAGGTTTAGTCAATACTAGTCTACAAGCCAATCTAGGTTAGGCTACCCTAAATCAAGTCAACATCTAATCAATTAGACAACTTCTCTAGGTTACGAACAACAAGTCTAACCAAAACTCTTATACATATATACCATGGCCAACAATATCTCATAGCCTATAGGGTTACTACATACCGAGCCTAATATACCTAATATAAGCTATATATACAATACATATATATAAGTATCTATATATAACATAGGCTACAATCACATATATATATATGCATACATTCAACACATCATACATATATATATCATATATTCATATCATATATACAAATATATATATACATAATCATATATTTAGGGGGAAAGGCGGAGAGGGGAAAGGAAGGTAAAGAATGTAAAATAGAATGTATGTGTGTGTGAGAGAGAGTGGGCTGCTGTGAGAGGGACAGTGAGAGTGGACTTTGCCAGTGAAGGGGGCATCTCATGAACTCAAACCAAAAATCTGTGAACAAGTTAAGAACCAAGCTGAACAAGTTAAGAACCAAGCTGAACATATATATATATAAAAACTATACATACACTCATAAATCTTAACTGAGCATCAATCCCAAACAAACTCAGGATCCTTAGAATAAACCAAATCACAGTTTACATATAGCAACATTTTCGAAAACTCAAAATATCTGAGAACAAATGTTCAAAAAATTACAACAATGAAAACAACATGAATAATCCCAAAGCCCCTTTTGTTTTTGAACCCAACCCAAAAATCTGTTTAATGTAGGTGTAAACATGTTAACATACGTGCATTAAATCAAAGCCTCAACTTAGTTTTCAATATTTAAACCCAAATCCAGTTTTCAAACCCAATATCAGAACTTACTATAAAGTATCAGTACACTCATTGTTTAACCCTATTTTCAAACCAAATCATCAAAATAAACCCAAAAGAAAACATTGCAGAGGTATACATACATGTGTATGTGTCAAGGGGATGTCCACGTGTCCATAAAACTGGACACGAGGTGTCCAAACATGAAAATATCATGTATCAGAACTGCCTAGCACAGACAGGCTCGTACAGCCATTTCGAGCAGTCTAGGTCACGACACGAAGCACGTGAGGTCTCGTACACGTGTCCATAGGTAGATGGGGTCTAGGGCTAGGGGTCGACACACTAAATCGTGTCAATTCTGTGTCGTGTCGCGTGTGTGTGTGCGTATCAGTGTACGAATTTGTCTGTGTACAAGGTAGGCAAAATTCACTGCGAGTCGAATTTCTCCCAAACCACTCAATAAAACCCTACGAAACTTGGTGAACATTGTGTCAGTCATGTGTCCTACGTGTCCATCAATTTTGGGGTCACAAAGTGACGTGTCATGTCTGATATGGACACGGGGCAATAGGACACTGTGCACGTGTCTCGTGCTGCATGTCCAGTCTAAATTTGGATACGAAGACGACACGAAATCGTGCTCAATCTTCACGAAAATTAAACCACACATATAGGGCTATTCAAATCTGAAATTAGTTTTAAAAAAGAAGAAGAAAAAGTTTATTGAGGAATTTCATCAAACACCTAGATAATCACTCCGATACTCATACAATATGCATATCACATGAACTCTAATTCCTACCAGACTTGACCTACAGGTCCATGGTGCCTAGATGCATGCATCTATAAAGAGAAAACAGAAATTTGAATGAGTTTGGGGCTATTACCTATTAAGTGTGAGATCTCAATAAAAAGCCTTAGAAAAGAGGTCCTTCTTCCAATTTGCTATGGTCCAAAGCTCCCAAGTCCTTGCTAGCTAGCGTCTATAGACCTTCTCTACACTAGGGGAGTGTGATGCAAAAGAGTAGGCTCAATTTGGAGTTGATTTGGTGAAATGGGGTAAATTTGGAGAAGAACTCTAAATTAGGGTTTGTAGGTGTAATAAAAGAGGCAATGAGGGGTCAATATATGTTTATATAGGGATGGGGATCCCTTGATGGCAGCTAAGAATCATTTCTAGGGTTAGGGTTAAGTTTCATGACGTTTGAAGGCCTCTAGCTAGTTCAATTCAAGCCTTCATAGGAAAGGCCCAAGGGAAATAGGGTTCAAGCTAAATATCTTGATCAAATATCTTTCGTAAGCAAATATCTAGATATTACTAACCTTGTCATGATGGAAGCTTATAGGTTCATGACTAATATCTAGGTTAGGACAATTCTAGGTTAAGGCTTAACAAATAAATTAGCATAATTAATTAATCAAAATTCATTTTCATTAAAAGTCTAAAATGACCAAAATACCCTTAACCTAAAAAGTGGTAATTAGTCAATCTAATCACATGGTTAGGTCTCCGTGGTCATGGTTAGTCTCTAGGTCAAGTAATTTTAGGGTTATACTAGCAAAACACCAAAAGCATAATTCACATATTTAAATAGTTTTAAATTAATTAAAAATCACTAAAAATCATAACATGAATTAAATCTTATTATTAAATGATTATAATTACAAAAGTTCAAAATACCCTTATTTAAGAAAAGTTGTGGTTACAAGTCTACACCCTTTAGAAAAATTTTGTCCTCAAACTTTAAAATGGTCGTACTCCTTCTAGGTCAAACCCCCAATCAATCAAAGTCTCTAAATAATTCAATTCGATAATCATATGCGTCTGTCAAAATCATGATACTCAGAATCTTCGTCAAACTAGTAAGCAAGGCTACGATATATCATAGAGTCCCCAACTAAGGTACATACCTCTAAAATCATGGTATTTAAAATTTTTGCATTGCCGCATGCTTGGATGCTAAAACCTTAAATTCCCACACCCAAGAAATACGTCCAAAATCAGACTATATGTCCTCACCATACTAGCTAATATGACTGTAGAAGACTCTAGATTCTATAACTGAGGCGACCTAGCCTATACGACTTATCTTGGTAGGAAATTAAATCAATATTGGATACTATGAATCAAATTTATCAACAAACAAGGAAGGTAGACAGAAACTGTCGAAATCGAATTTAAGATAGTTATAATAAGGCAAAAGTGGAAATGGAGTCGAGAAGAACAGAACCTGCAATCAACTCTCCTACTGCCTGTGCATCCTCGGCTGTCATGGCAAAAGCTCGCCCCTGCTGTCCTCATTCTCTGGCCTGCTGCTGATGCTGGACAAACCTCTGCTGCTGAGTCTGCCACATTAGTCCCCTCTGCTTTCCTGTCGGAGCCCTAGCTCCTGCTGCTACCTGAGTTAATAGTGTCAGGTACTTGGGACACTCTCTATACTGATGTTCCGCTGCACCACAAAGTAAACATCTACCCAGTCTTTTTCTGCCGTCGTTCCACCCATGGCCTGGATTCTTGCAGAAGTTGCGCATAACATCCTGCTGCTGCCTGGGTGTCTGCTAGAAAAGTACATATCCCTGGCCCTGAAACTGCTGCTGAATAGGCCTTTGCTGCTGATATTGCTGCTGAATCGGACCCTGCTGCTGATACTGCTGTTGAATCTGTACGTGAGGCCTCTTGGCCAGGTCTGCACTGCCTCTAGCTCTATGTAAATCATAACCTCTCTTCAGCTTCAGCCCTAGGTCGTCCTCTACTGCCATAGCTCCTGCTAGGATCTCAGTAAAAGTAGCATCCCAGACACTCTTAGTCAAGGACCTGACCTCCCTGATCAAGCCCCTATGGAACTTCCTCGCCTTCGTCGTCTCGCTCAGATCCTCTATAAATCTGCTCAGCCGGCAGAACTCTCCAGAATACTCCTCGACTGTCTGGTTCCCCTGAACAAACTCTCAAACTACTACTCCAAGCCTCCCAGTGCTACGTCCGAGAAAAACTTCTCTTTGAAAAGCTTCTTGAAAGCTCCCCACGTTTGGCCCTCTGTTCCCACTCTGGGGTCTGTCTGGTACCATGTGTAAGCAAGGTCCTGCATCTGGCTGCCCGTCGTCTTTATCTGTATTTTTGCTAGTATCAGTGCCAGTCGGAAGATCTCCACGATATGCTCGATCCAGTCGTCAGTATAAAGAATCCTCTTGGTACCTCGAAAATCTCTCGGACGCATCTTCTAAAAATCTAGGATTCCCGGCATCCTCGGCTGATACTGCTGAACCTGCCCTCCCAGTGGCTGGGCAGTCACCATCTCCACTGTCGTACTGACCAGCTGGTGGGCATCATCTATGCCCTGTCTGAAGTCAGCAGACTGGCGCTACTGCTGGTGCTGCTCTGCCTCTATCAATTGTTGGAAGAAGGCAAAGAGGTGTGCTGCATCCACTGATCCTGAAGGTGGATGTCGCTGAAACACATCTGGGATGACGGAGGTAGGCCTCCGAACAGGTGGAGGTGTACCACCAATTGTGGCAGAAGCTCCGAAATACGAAGTAATAAGGGGAGCTGCGGTCCCAGGGTCCAATTGAACCGGACGAGAGGTGGTAGACCTCTCGACGGTATCCTCCGGGCCGGAGCGATGAGATCGTGTCTCCATCACCATCCTGAAGACAGATCAAACAAGAAAATCAATACTGAAAAAGAAGTGATATAATCAAAAGAGGACAGTTTATTTCAAGAGGAAGCAACTATTAGCAAGAATTTAGATGGCAAGAATTTAGATAAGAGTTTTTTCTAAATATGATTGAGTACCTCAAAACTTATATCTTTTATCTACTGCAGGCTGTAGTGATACTCTAGTTCGAACTATGAAATCGCACTAGTTGCAACTCTCGAGATCTGCATGGGCCACCACTAAAAGCGTGTCACGACCCGCACCCAGTGTAGGGGCACAAGAAGTGGGTATGTCCAGTCTACGCCGTAGTGTCGATGGTAGAACGCTGTTATAGGTCACTATCTCAAACTAAATACAATATGATATACTCTCCGAACGGAGGACAAATCACATAAGGTACAACTCAATCACAAATCAAGAGATGGAAATAACATGATATGATCGATAGGAAATCACTAAAGAGAAATACAATCAGAAGGAAATAAGTTTATGTGTCTAAACGACACAACATCTCAAACATCCAAATAATACAAACTCAGAAGTCAATACTAATATCAATAACTAAGATGAAATCTAGCTAATATAGTCTAAGCAGTAGGGATAACGTCCTCAGCTAGAGCTAGATCCTCCTGTGGGTCCAACTTACATGTGTCGTCCTGATGGGCTCCATAATAGGTTGGCAGAAGTTCTCAGTATCATCTGTAACATTTTCAACAAGTTCAGTCAGGACAGGAGCGAATACGTAGCACTGAAACATGATCATATCATGACAGAATATATAAAACAGACAGTAGAGTAAACTATAATAAAAACTGCAAGACATGTACAAGAACAGAGAAAATAGACAATCTGAGTACAAGAGACAGTTTGTATATGAAATAACAACTGTAAGTAATATAAGTGATTAGAGCACAAGATGGTTATGTAAACAGGCTGGGATATACAACAAAAATGGGACTCCATTATACGTGAGAGCATAATGAACATACACAATATTTGCACAATATGGGATTTGATCACATAACCATGTCCTACTCACCCTCCCCAATCAATATACAAGAATCCAATCAAGTTATGTTACCTGTACAATAGTTGGGCTCATGTGATCATGAGAGTACAAGATTGCACAAGAGTATACATGAATAGGGGTGTACAAGAAATACAATATGTTCATGAAAAGCACATGACAATATGCATTTGATGTTTACAAGGGGATAACATCGCAAGATAAGATCCATAGGGTACTGGTCCGTGATAACAATCGTGACAGCATCAAGTAATTTATCTAAAGTATGAATATAAGTTCTAGCAAGTATGAAAATGATCAGATCATGTACTCGCTTGAGATACTGAGTGACTGTGAAAATAGATGTCTGAACTGAGGTGTCTGAGTCCTAAATAGAGCATACAGGTTATGATGTAATCAAGAAGGTAATATTTGAAGTTTACAATACATTCCACATGATTTTAGGTCATTCCAGGCCAAAGTCAACCCTTGGTCAACTCTGGTCAGCAATCTAGTCAAACTAGGTCAACATCTAAGCTAACTTGGTCAACTGTCTAGGATTTGACTACAAGACACGGAATCGATAAGGCTCTATTTGTGCATATAATTCTAAAATTGTATATATATATATATATATATATATATATATATATATATATATATATATATATATATATACAAAGAAAAATAGTGAAGTAGTTTTAGTAATCATGGTTATTCATCCTTTAGTTCTGATCTTTTATAGATTTAGAAGGTTATTTATGTGCCAAAAAATTCTGAACACGTATTCAGGACACAATATGGACACATCGATACAACAAAATGATTTATGGTATATGTTAGGCCTTTTGTTTGGTTAATATCTAGGTTAAACCAGTTTAAATATTGAATATTATGAATTTATGTATATATCTATGTGTACATGATACGACACGGACACAAAAACTGGGACACGACATGACACACTGATATTAATTGGCATAATAAATCTGAATTTTAAAATATGACATGTGATTGCAAGATTTTATATATATATATATATATATATATATTTTATATATATATATATATATATATATTTAAATATATATATATGTAAAATATATATATATATATATATATATATATATATATATATATATATATAGAGAGAGAGAGAGAGAGAGAGAGAGAGAGAGAGATAGAGAGAGCTGAATGTTATGGGTAAATATAAAGATATATGTAAGCAAGTATGAAATTGTGAAATGACTAATTAGGATCATTGTTGGGGGTACAATGATACATGGATGTCATATTATGTAGGATTCAAATTTACGATAGCAAAACAAATTCCTAGATCTAACATGGTATATTGTACTAGTCGATTTTGGATTTATATCTATTAGTCACTATATAACATTTTGTTGTAGGATCGGTAATGTCTAATAAATAGCAGCTGTGTGATGTATAGATGACATTGGAAATTATTTTCATATACAATACAAAGTCATATAATCCTTTTTTTTAAAAGAAAAAAAGAAAAAAAAGAAGAAGAATAAGTACCTAATCGAATTATTCCATAAATTCAGCCTAGACGTAACTTATCATATTTTAGGTTAATCTACATATTCATGTTTGGGTTGTTAGTTAATTAAAGTTTTAGAACTTTTTAAAGTTCCAGTGATTTGGAATCTCATCTATAAATATATATATATATATATATATATATATATATATATATATATATATATATATATATATATTTTATATATATATATATATATATATATATATATATATATATATATATATATAGTTATGTGCTTATTGGTAGAACTCAATTTGATTCAAATACAATTTGAACTAGAATTTTTGAATGATTAGTACCCTACAATTGCTGTATAGGTAATATTCAAATTAATTTTGAGTATCGTTCATTCTTGTGAATTATGGTTACTAATAAGAAATGCTAGTTTTTCTTGTGTTTGTGATAGAGCAACGAAGTGCTAAGTAATGGCTATAAATCATATCTTTAAATTGATAAGGAATGTTAGGCACTCTTGCTAGGTAAGAAACAATAAACTTCTTCACTTTTGAATTACAAATTTTAAATATATATATAACTACGTGTCATTTTGGTGTTGAGAGTTGCTCCACCGAGGGGTCGGCAAACCCAGGGTTAAATTCTACGGAGGGTTGCTCCTGGTGATATATAAACTATTTTCGGAGCTGAAAAATAAAGGAGACTCTGCCGAAATTTTCAATAAATTTTGGAGAATTATTTTTCGGAACTTCCAGAAACTAGGTTGAACGTGTTTTTCCCTAAAATTTAGGATTTGGAGTCAGTTACCTAGAGACGGACTTCACGATAACATAAAAATTGTAGGGGTCGTATATCTTAGAATTTAAGAAACGTCGGACACTGACACGTACAAACAGAAAACACCATACTAAATTAAACATTTATTCATGTCTTCTTGCCGACTAGAATATTACTATATGACGCGTGATCTTTGACACGCGAGACTGCAGATAAGTCAGAACTGGATATTAGACAAAGATATTAATAGATAGGTTGATTGTGAATGTAGTTGCATCATGGGGTGGGAGAGAACAACTGGATCATGTCCATAAAAAAATTTCGACAATACATAATAATTCTAACAAAGTTTCCCGCAAACTGTAAGGCCTTACGATTCTCGGGGCAAGGCTTAGCTCATCAACAGTATTCTAGTAAATTCTTGGCATAAACCAGAATTTAAAAGTAATTAAAATAATTTACCACATTTATGTGGGGGTCGGATCTAAATCATCGTACCCATACCGACACCACCTGACCCCGGGTTAACAAGATTATTGTCAAAAATTTGATAATGATCATGATCCACATATGTTCTCTAGAATTTCATAATCATGAGGATGAATGTGATTATGTTTTGATTATGGTTGAAATTGTAGTTAGGTTGCAAAGGGGTGTTGTGGACACTTATAGAATTAGGTTAGGTAGTATTCTAAAACTCTTGTTATATAAATCAAATGATTATCATCTTCATTTTCTTTATTCATCCCAACTTATGTACAACTTTCTGACACCAAAGATTATTTTATTTTATTTCCGTTCTTGACCAAGGACTTGCTTGTCATTCTGACGACTTAGTATTGTTCACTATGGGAAGAAGAAATCTTAGGCGAGATGTTGCCCTTATACTCTGTAGACGAAGCCGAGGAGTGATCATCGGGTAGCATGTTGAGGATCAAGCAAATTTTATTTTGTAGCTGATATGTAAATTAAACTTTTTTTAAGACTTGAAAAAGGCAATGTAAATAAACTAGTATGGTGTATATGTAAATATATAAAAGTTTTGAATGTATTTTTAGATGTCATGTACTTAACCTAGAATGTTACAGGCGACAATCGCTGATACAACTACGGGCATATTCGTATGGGGCGTAGCCTGGAGATGTAGTCACGCACTCGGTTCACCGTATCTTGAGAAGCGGGGCGTGACAGCCGACCTCTCTTTTTCTCCTTATGCAAAGCGCAAATTTAGAGAAAGTTGATCTTTTTTTATGCTTATGACGGCCAGAAAATAGAGGGTATATATAGGCTACAACGGGGACCGTGAAGAAAAATTAGGGTTAGGTATGCTAACGGTTCTAGGCATCCCGTATTCAGCCCGAACACACAACCCATGCCCGTGAACAATAGCGGGGTCCACTAAATCACGTTTATGGGTTCCTGTTTATTATATACATATTTTTCTCCCCATGTTAAGATATCGAATATCCGTAGCTCAAAATAAATTGCTGACAACTGTATTGATCGACATCTTATCCTTAAGTAGTATCACTCAACTTTATTTGTCATGTCGGATATAATTAATCCACCTGTAGGGTTTACATGACAATCCTTATGATCCTTAAAGGGACATCATCAACCCGATGTTTCGGTACATAGATTCCTTTCATAATCAACAACCCATCATACACATAATGCTATTGTCCAATTCATAGAGGATGTTGATCCATAATAAATCTCACTCTTTTATGAGTCAAAGTAATGCACATTACATATACATGTCTGTTATTATATCCGAATTAAGAGCACAAGCATCCATAATAAGAGAGGTATTTTTTATCTACAAGAATTGGTAATATAATCTTGTGTGACACCACACATCATATTATCTACAGTATAGAATATAAGACACTTGCGTAAATAACAAATATAATATGCAAATATTTGCCCATATGATTCTCCTTCAAAAAAGATAGGAAATTGCTAATATAAAAGTGATGCTTTTAGTATGGAACCCTAACAAGATGGATGCGAGGCTTCATCAGAGGAATCCGGGAGAGCATCTTTTACAGTCGTCGGGGCGGGCACAGCCGGCTTGGCCACCCAGAATTTATGGGTCTTCTTAGGCTTCGTCAGCCTAGGAGAGGAGTTTGAATCCTTGGAGAGCATGTCTTCGAAAGCTTGTTGGTCAAAGTGAACGACCAATGTTTTCAGGGATGGTCCCAGCATAGCGATATCGGATTGTGCCACAGCCTTCTCATTGGAGGAGAAGGCACTCCCTAGCAAAGTCGCCAGATTTGTTGCCATTACAAATGTTCTTAGAAGAAAAGTTTAAGAAACTTCTTTTTTTATTGGATTACAACGAAAAGTACAAAAGAGGCCCCTGACAACGAGGGTCTCTTAGTACAAATATAAGATCTAAAGAAGTGTGATGATAGAGGTCGAGTACTGCAATGACTCCTTTGCTCCTCTGATGACTGATACGCTTTGGCTTCTTTCGATATGCTCTCTATGTTGAATATTTCTTGTATATATTTATGGTTTTCTCCAAAATTTTTCTCTCTTTGTGTATGTCCCTTGGAAGGCATGTACCTCCTTTTATATCTATCGTCAAAGACAAATTATGCAGGCAACATTGATGAGGAGAGACCTTCTGCAGGATAGACGCAATTTGGGTTGTCACAGCCTTATGATACAGCTGATTAATGGCTCGACCCGATCATGTTGATACGTGGCATTGATTGGAGATCGACTTGCTGTAGAGATCTCAGAAAGTGGATTAAAAGAAACCGAGTTGTAACAATCACGAGTAATGATTGATTGTTATATGACTTGATCAGGAATGATACGTAGCATATATAGTAACTTAGGATAATCTACTATTTGAATAGGACAGTTATAATGCACACACCATAAACGTGAGCTTTAAATCAGGTGGCCCGATCGTATTGACATATGACACAATCAATAATTTGGAGAGAATCTATCGTTTAAATAGGGCAGTTATGACTCACGCACCATAAACAGAAGATTTGATCCTTTCAGCCATTGATAGTGGGATTGGGGTAGCTCGACCAGGGGCACGAACCATCCGCCTTCGGGAATACATGTAATATAGAGATTATCATAAAAATCTTCCAAAATATGCAGGCCATATGATGCCTTGGCCGTATGAGAGCTTATGGAGGAGAGCCGCATGAGGTCTTTTGGAGAGCTAGCCGTATGAGGTCTTCTTAAGAGCTAGCCACAAGGAAGGACTTGTTGTCTTTAAAGTTTGCTGAAGACGTGTTTCTGTGGTAGGGTGCTCTCATCAGTTGCCACAAAGGTCTCGAGAGGTCTTATTTAACGGTGCACCCATAGAGGATCTACCATTCTTGGACTCCGAGTCATGCTGGACTTGTCATTTGTTTGGGGCACCGTGGAAGGGCTTTTCGCCTCTGTAATTGGGCATGATGTTTTGGGTTTAAGCAGGCTTTGTGTCTTTTTCCATGCTTCTACAAGGGGTTTGTTAGCTACATAGGTTATAGTTGTCCATGCTACAATGATATATGCTGAGAATATTGTCCACGTGGAAGACATTTATTGCAGCAGTGCCAACGTGGTAGGTCTAAAGTGTTATAATTTTCTAGGCATAAATTTGTCATACTTGTTAAACTGCAGCAGAGCTATGCTCCACGCAGAGACAACACTTTCTATTCCCTAATAAAGAAATATAATTAATTATACATTTTAAATCTCTAAGCAAGTGTTGCTTTTAGTAGGATTCGTTACAGAATTCAAAGCGTTTGCCATGATTACACTACCGTAATCATAGGGTTAATGACATTGTTTGCCATTGATTATCAACACAAGAACTACAGAAGAACTGTATATTGATTGCAAACTTTGAAAGTACAACAGAGAGCCTAGAAAGAAATCCTAGGAAATAATCTAAGTACAATTTGTTTTGATTCTGGGGGGTGAGGCTCGGGAGAAGTATATAAACTCTTCCTTACTCCTTGGACTATAAGACATTGTCTTTGCTCTTGAGAAAATTGTCAGCCTTTTGCATGGGTATGGTACCCTGCTCTTTATAATGATTTTGGGATAAAGCATATTTGGGCCGCATAGATGGTCTCGTGACCATGCGACTGTAACAGCACACGAAGACTAGGTCTTTGGCTGCCAGCTGGTGATTTGTTGAGGTTTATTTGCAGCAAATCTGGGTGGTTGAGACTTGGTCAACTTGCCATGCGTCCTATCGTTGAATCAATCTGCTTGGGTCATTTTGGACCACATAGGTCTTTTAGTGCTCGGCCGTGCTGGGCCCCATAAGACTCATGCGGCTCAGGTCGCAGTCCCCCTTAGCCACGTGTCCCTCTAGTAGTACCGCCAGTCCACATACAGCTTGTAGACTTTTGAGCCGCATAGATCCTGCATTTTGGGCCACATAAGGCTCATGCGGCTCAGGTCGCAGTCACTCTTAGCCGCATGAAGTTTGGAGACTTTTTGTGCCGCATAGATTGAGCCGCATAAGGCTCATGCGGCTCAGGTCGCAGTCCTCCTGGCCGCATGACATACGTGGGCCCTAGGTTCAGGTACATGGGCCCTATGTCTGGTGACATGACATTTTTTGTCTTTTTTCAAAAGGTCACGTCTTATCTGTTTTTTGGTAGGATGTGTCAGAGTTGTTAGTTTTTACAGAGTTGTCAGCTTTATCAGAGTTTGTCAGCTTTGTTAGAGGGGATTCTGCAACTGATTAGCTTGGTCGCATAAGTAGCTCTTCCTTCTGCGGCCCAAATCAGTCTGGTCACTTTTTAATATAATCAGAGACAGTGAAGATGCGCCACAGGGGCATGCCGAGTCTGTCATGCGACTCTTCCTTCTGCAGACCAACTTGGCCCAAAGTACTCATGCGGTTCGCTTTATAAATATGATCCGCATGAACCCCATATTTTCCATGCTTCTACAAGACCCCCTTCAAAGTTTTCAAATTGCAAATTTGGAATACTTTGAATAAGAAGCATGGAGATATGTCATGCCGCAGGGAGGCTTCGAGCCATGGAGAGACTTCGAGCCGCAGGGAAATTTCGAGCCGCAGGGAGATTTCGAGCCGCAGGAAGATCCCATCCAGGCTGTCCAGCTGTCACTCCTACATTTAATGTTCTGATTTGGTTTTGGATTTGGGGCTGCCTTTTCGGTTACAAAGGATAGAATCCCAAGGGTCATCATTATCTGTTAATGGATACAAGAATTGAAGTGGCGTATATCGGTCTATGCTCTTTTGAAGACCTATAAATATGGGTCATACGGTGGAGAGAGAATTTTCTCTTTCAACTTCTTCTCCTTCGTCTTAATCATCTTCGTCGTCCTTTCTGTTCCGGTCATCCATGGCTCCAAAATCTTCCAAATCGACCGGCGCTGTGGCCAAAAGGAAGGGACCCGCCTCTCCGTCGAGAGTTGCGGACTCTCCTCCCGTTCATCCCGACGTGCAACCCCCCATTAAGGGTAAGGACGGTGGGAGAATGACGACTTGAATTTGAATGGCCATGTCGCAACCCCCCATTAAGGGTAAGGACGGTGGAAGTTTCCAAAGATTTACATCTCTAACGTTCCAGAAATCAAAGTCACAGAAAGAAGATTCGTCTACCTAGAATACAATCTCTCTAGGGTTCCTATCTAGCCATTCTATTCATACTACAACACAAAGCAATCACAAGGTATCAAAACATACAAGCAATGTGGGGTGTATCAATTATCTCAAAAGACATGCTAAGGTCTAGGCTGGAAATATGGGTACTTTTGAGGCTCTAAGTAGAACTGGATACTACTCCTTCAAGATCTCATCCTGAACTCTCTGTGTCTCTAACACATCTCGGAGAAGTCCGAATATCAGAGCTCCAACAGGAAACAACCCTCCCGAGAATATGGTATGGGGTACCACTATAGGAGGCAGAGGAAGACTCTCAGTCTCAGGCTAAGCTACAGCTACACTCAAGGACAGGCTCTGGTCATGGGTGCCCTGCTGGAAAGGATAAGGAAAATAATAAATCATCAAGGCTGTAAGGAAGACTAACATCCTATATGAAAATTGGTAGGTATTATAAATAACAGAGGAATCATCTACAATGGGTTACTATTCTAATACCAATGCTAACTATCATTTCTAGGGTATAGACACTCTACAAGTCATCATATCATTACACTATGAAAGAACTACATATGAATAAGCTCTACAAAACTAAAATATTCTTACTCTTAAGTTATTTGATGATGGAATACATTTTTATAACAACAAAAGGGTACGATAGAGATGATATGTTTAAAAACCGTCTCAAGATACAATCTGATAATCATATACGTCTGTCTAAAATCATGTTACTCAGAATCCTTGCCATGCCAGTAAGCAAGGCTACGATAAACGATAGATTCCATAACTGGGGTATGCACCTCTATAATCATGTCGTCTAGAATTCTCGCTATGTCGACTAGTATAGCTGCGAGAAATTCTAAATCTCATAACCAAGATATGTACATCCGAAGTCAGGTCTCTACGTTTCCGCTACGCCGGCTAATATGGCTGCGATAAACTCCAGGTTCCATAATGAAGTAGACGTTTTACCATTCATGTTATTTCCGTCAACATATGTTATCAGAAAATATCGTAACTCAGGCCATAAAATTCATCTCGATAGGAAAATCAAAATCAACAACGATCCATCAAAAATTAAATTCAATAACAAGGAGTAAGGGTGAACAAAACAAAGGAAGGGATTTCAAATTGAAGTTTAAATAAGATTCTCATAGGTCATCCCAAGAATCTCTCAAGGATTTCTAACTGTGATTGAGTATCATCTCATTCTAACACCTTACTTCTTATATTCTATCGCAGGCTCGTAGCAGTACAACTAAGTCGTTGTGCTACTATGATATCGCAATAATACGACTCTCGACCTGCATGGGCCACCACTAAAAACGTGTCACGACCCGCACCCAGTGTAGGGGCACGTCCAGCCTACGCCGCAGTGTCGATGGTAGAACGCTGTTCTAGGTCACTATCTAATCAACAACTCACGCAATTATATAATGTACCTATCACAATCTCAACTCTGAATGGAGGACAAGTATAAGATATGATAATACTCAATCACAATCTAAGCACGATAAGATAACACATGAGTCTAACAACTTTATGAAACTCAAGCAACTTAAATAAACTACTAAACAACATCTCAAACAATCTCAATCTCCACTTATTGCCAACAAGTTCTAAAAGTGAAACTAAACTATAAACTAGTAATCTACTCCAAGCTTTACTGGTCCTCTAGGCTAACTGTGAATCTCCAGGTTACCTGTAATATTTTCAACAGGTCTAGTCAGGACAGGAACGAGCACAATACATCTCACGCAGTTCATATCATGTTAGAAAATATAAAGCATGCAAAAGAGTAAGATATATGGACTGTAAGGAAATATATATAAAAACGAGAGAGATTTGATAAATGGAAATATTTATATACATGATAAGTAAGAACTGTAAGTAACCTGTGATTTAGAACATGAGATGGTTATATAAATGGGTTAGGACAATGCAAGGGCAACTCCATCATACGTGAGTGTACAATGGACATATACATGATTTTCATAAGATTTCACAAGATGGGATTTTGATCACATAACCATTTTCTACTCACCCTCCCCAATCAATACACAAGGATCCAGTCAAGTTACGTTACCTTGTACAAGAGGTTTTTATCACGTTTGCTCACGTGATCATGAGAGTACAAGATTGCACAAGAGTATACATGAATAGCGGTGTACATAAAATACAAGATGTTCGTAAAAAGTACATGACAACTGTATCTGATGCACCCGAGGGGGATAACATCGCAAGACAAGATCCATATAGTACCAATCTGTGATAATAACGTGACAGCATCATGTAAAGTAATCTAGATCAAAAATATAAATCCTAGCAAGTATGAAATGGTCAGAGAATATACTCGCCTGATACCTTGAACAGCTGATATGAAAAGATGGCCAGCTGGAGTCACAGAGTCCTAGTTAGAGCAACACAGGTTATAAAGAGTTCAATTTATATGGTAATTAAAATTATAATGCAATCTACATGAGTCTAAGTTAATTTAGGTCAAAGTCAACTCTTGGTCAACTCTGGTTAACTAGTCTAGTCAAACTAGAACAACTAGTCTAATGTGGTCAAACTAGCTAAGGTTTGGTCAACAATGGTCAAACTAGTCTAGATTAGCCAATTCTAGGTCTAAACAAGTCTACGGCCTAAACAATCAAGTATACTAGTACCATTGCTATCTAACACATAGCCTAAATCAAGGCACATAGCTAACAAGGCATACAAACTTAGTTATATAATATACATTACATATATATCACATATTTTCTTACCCATAGAGTACCACCCTAACACATACATATATATAACATATATCAAGTATATACATATCCTCACTATGAACCATAACCTGTATCTATATACTCTCATAATATATATAGATACTATATAACCCAAAAATATATATACCTATCTATATAATCCTTCCACAATCTAACATTACCTACTCAAACTCAAACACTTAGACACTAACCCACTAACACTAGGATACCATATCAACCTTGGTCATATTGGCATCCCAAAACTAATATCTTGGTCATAAGGTAAACTAATCATTTACCTTAAAGGTAAAGGTAATTCATATTTACCTTAAGATACTAACTTGGTATCATGAGATACCAAGATACCCCTCAAGTATCTAATTAACTAACTATCTAATGTACTAACATAACATCTTAACTAATATCAAACATATGACCTATAGAGACTAACTTGCTAACATACCAATACCTAGAACTAACATAACCTACTAACATATCAATATCTAACATACTAGATATCTAACATCAAACTATCTAACAACATATCAAATATCTAACAAAATACTAACCTCTACTATCTAACTAACACTCATACTAACAAATATAACTTACACTAACATATAACAAACTCTAATATATCTAACCCTCTACAAACCAACATCTAACAAACATACTAAAATATACTATCTAACAAACTCTAATATATCTAACAATAATATATATATATATATATATATATATATATATATATAAAAAAAAAAAAATATATATATATATATATATATATATATATATATATATAAAAAATATATATATATATATATATTAAAAAAAATATATATATATATATAATATATATATATATATATATATATATATAAATATAATATATATATATATATATATATATTTTTTTAATATATATATATATATATATATATATATATATATATATATATATATATATATATATACTATATCATACGTACACTTAATATCCATACTATATCATACATTATTCTACAACTTATGATACCTACATTCACTTAATATCCATACTATATATGCTCATACGTACACAAAATGCCTATGTCGTATAGTCACTCTTCTACTTAAAATTAATACTGTACCAATTGGACATTTACTAAATTCTAGGATTAACGTATGTCGTAACCCTTCTTGTTAGCTTTTTGAAACTTCAAACGGATCGTATTTTTGTGTCCGGAAGCTCCCGGAATCGCGGAAACACCGAAACGCGTTTGTCTTTCGGACAGATGACACTCAAATAGTTTTATAGAAAGTTCTAGAACGATTTTGGCTTATTAAAATATATATTTGGAAAGCTAACTTCGATGCGGTTCTTTTATAAAAAAAGGAGATTAATTGGAGTTCTTAGCTAAAAGTTATGGCATTTCTAAGTTGCTATGGTTACTAAAAACGTGAATGAATATTATGACAAATTTGGGTTATATTGGACAAAATAAACACATGTAGGCCAAGATACTTGGATACCAAAATAGGTATCCAAATGAAACTCATTCTAACCATCCTAACTAAGATCAATGCACTCTCTAACCATTCTAAAACTGAATTTAAAACACAATTAATCCTATTAGGCAATAAATCAAATACATAGGGTGTCCTAATTTGGGATCTATCAAGTAGGACACAAAATACATCTAAAATCCTCAAGAGAGCTCCAAATGGCCTCAAACTTGAATCTAAAGGGGGTACATGCATGGAGGTGGATCCTATGGATTGAAAATTGACTAATATGCATAGAAAATCAATTTAGAGGGTTGGTTTTACCTATTGGGAGTGGAATCCCAATGATACTCTCAAGGACAAGGTTCGACACGAAGATCTTCCAAAAAGGACACTCATCCTTGCACTTTGCTCCAAATCTTGCTAGCACCCTCCCTTGGTAGTATGAGAAGGTTGGATAAAAGTTTTGGTGGAGGGATATAAGGATTTGGAGATCAAATCAAAGAGGGAAGCTCTCTAATTTGGGAAAGAACACTTTGTGAAGGAAAAGAGACAAGATGGCATAAAATAAAATGAAGAAAGGATAACCTACCTATAGTGGCTACCATTAAACCTTATTTGGGCCTTGGGGTAAAGCCCAATAAGGCATCAACTAGTCATCTTGGTTAATTTTAAGTTAGGTTCAAGTTTGGGATCCAAATGGTTAAATTTAAGCCTCTAACTTAACCAATCTAACAAGTGGGATTAGTCTAAACTTACTAACTTAATTAGTGGGGTTTGTCGGCCATGACTAACTAATCTTGGGGTCTCGTCTAGAGTCTAAGCTACCCAGGTCACTAACACAAGCCGGAACAAAACGAAACTCAAACCCGACTAAACAAATCCCAAAAAATTAATATTAAAATACAAAAATTCCCAAAATATGGAAAATGACCAAAATCACAATACATCAATCTAAATATTATTAAAATAATCTAAAATTCACCAATTAATCAAAATCCTAAATAATTCAAAGTCACAAAATAACCAAAATATCCTTCGCCTAAAAAGTTGTAATTAGTCATTCTAATCACATGGTTAGGTCCCCACGGTCATGGTTAGTCTATAGGCTCAACAGTTCTAGGGTTCACTAGCTAACACATCAAAATTATAATTCATCAATTATAAATAGTATTAAATTAAATTAAAAAATCTCCATAAATTATAAATCCTATTATTAAATAATAAACTTTTACAAAGGTTCAAAATTACCCTCATTTTATAAACTGGGTGCTACAAGATCAGGGGCCAATCATTCTTGTACTTACTCATCATGATAAATTTCGAGAAAAAGGAGGACACTCATCTGAAGCCTGTGTTCTTATTCGGAGACGCTCTAACTGTCTCGAATCCAAGCATACTGAAGCTATCTGAGAGCTGGGATTTTACTTCCAATAGAATAGCGGTTCACCTTTCTCAGATGGAACGCCAATTCTCCCTATCAGGTTTTAACATGGTGCCTATCGAGAGGCGAATGACGGATCCCATAACTCAGGACCGACAGGGACTCTTCATAGGCAATATCCATTATAATAGACGGGTGCGGTCGGCGATCACGACTAAGAAGTCAATCAGTTATTCTATTGTCGGACTAGCCCCTGGCAGTTTCATAAATGAGATAAGGCCCAATAACCAGTTCTCTGAAGCTGACACCTTCTTGAACCAGATTGCCCGTAAAAGGTCGTATCCTATTGGCAGACTATCGCTGCTGAATTGGATGCATCGTTCTCCTCCGTGGGTCAACTTGACATCCTGGATTCTGATGGTGTATCAGGATACTTTACAGCAGCTCAGTCTCTACTATGCCATAAGGGGCATCTACTACGGTCTTCCTGTGAACACAAGGCTGTTTATAGTACTCCTCGAGATGTACAACCGTCGTACGGGGACCTTTTTTACACCTGCTGGGGAGATGGGGCTCGCTCTGTACGAGATGCATGACATCTCCAAGTTGCCCTGGAGAGACGAAGTTTACGAGGAGTATACTCCCACGAATAAGGAGTTTGGAGAGTTAGAGCAGCGGTTCCCCGGGTTCCTTGCTGTTTACCGGGAAGTGCTATGTCATCATAGCACTTGTCAAAAAATATCGAAAAAGAGGGATGACATCTCTAAAGGGAACCTTCCCCACACCAAGGCTTGGATCAGTTATGTGTTCAATCTTGGGGCCTCGGGCCGGGTTACCCCTCGGAGCCCTCAGACTAAAGAAGAGGTGGTCGCTCAGGTTTAAAGCGCTAAGAGGAGTAAAACTTCCGGTGACAGATTCGAAAGCCATACCGATACCTTCAGTTATTTTTATCAAGATACCCAACTCCTGTCCAATACGGCCATCCTGGCTGGGTTTCTGATGATATGGTTGAGGACCTGTGTTGTCTCGGAAGGATCTGGTTCTATTGAGAGAATCAACCGCAACCTGATCCTCCCTGCTTACAAGCTATTTTTTGGAGACAGGCTAGCTCTACTCCCAGCCATGGTGTGCAGCATTCATCGAGGCCTTCGTATCTTTACGGGATCCTGCTACGGTCTTCCTGTGAACACAAGGCCTTTATATCAACCGAATTGAGCTGTCCTACCATTATCTGATGTGGTGGCTGCAATTGTTTGTCATTAAATATCAAGCACAATAAATTACAGATGAATTGAACTTGATTGTAAACTCGCTTGTACAAGAGAAAGCCTAGAAAGAAAGCCTAGGAGACAATCTAAGTACAATTGTTTAGTTTTAATTCTGGGAGGTGACGATAGAGGCTCGGGAAAGTGTAGCAACTCTACCTTACTCCTTAGACTATCTGACGCACACCTTGCTCTCAAAGAAATTGCCTTTCATAGGTTACCAGCCTTGGATTGCCACCCATTTGTCTGGGTGTAATACCCTGCTATTTATAGTGTTTTCTACAGTAGCAGTTTTTTGGGCCGCATAAAGGGCCACGTGGCCACGTGTCTCTCACAGTGCACAAAGACTCAATCTCGGGCTGCCAGCTGGTGGAGGTTGTTGAGATTTTGTTGTAGCGAATCTGGGTAGTTGAGACTTGGTCAGCCTGCCACGTATCTCATCGCAAGATAGGACCAGTCTGCTTGAGTCATTTTGAGCCGCATAGGCCCTTCAGAGTTCGGCCGTACTGGGCCGCATAAGACTCATGCGGCGGTTTTCCTTAGTCTGCATGTAGCTTGGAGACTTTTGAGCCGTATAGTTTCTTATATTCTGGGCCGCATAAAGCTCATGCGGCTCGGATTATAGTTACCCTTGGCCGCATGAAATATATGGATTGAGTTGCATAAGGTTCATGCGGCTCGAGTCGCATGTCCAGTCTAATCACGTCTTATCTTTTTTTCAGAGTGTTAGAGTTGTCAGCTTTATCAGACCAGAGTCACCTATTCTCTCTGCAGCTTAAAAGTTAGTCCAGTGAAGATGGGCCGCAGGGGGCATACTGAGTCTGTCATGCGGCTCTTCTTTATGCGGGTCAATCTGTTTCAGGGTACTCATGCGGTCAATTGTGATCCGTATGAACCCCATATTTTTCATGCTTCTACAAGACCCCTTTCAATGTTTTCAAATTGCAAATTTGGAATACTTTGAATAAGAAGCATGGACGTATATCAAGCCGTAAAAAAATCTTCGAATCAGGAGAGACGTCGTATTGCAGGGTTATTTTGGGCCGCATGGACGCTTTCGGGCCGCAGGTAGATCTTGTACCGCAGAGAGATCTTATGCCAGTTGTTACTGCTGTATTCAATGCCTTAATTTTGTGTTTGATTTGGACTCTTTTTTCGAGATAAAGCTGACGGTTACTAAGGATAAAACCCCCAAACGTCATCATTATCTTTAATGGGCTCAAGAATCGAAATGGCGTACTTTCAACAAACCTTATAAATATAGGTCATTTGGAGGAAGAAATTTTTCTCCTTCACCTTCTTCTCCTTCGTCTTTATTGTTCCTGTAGTGCTTTCTATTTAGCCATGGCTCCAAAAGCTTCCAAGTCGTCTGATGCTGCAGCCAAAGGAAAAGGATCTGCTTCTTTGTCGAGAGCTACAGATTCTCCTTCGATTCATCCTGACGTACACCCCCTATCAAGGTTAAAGACGGCAGGAAGATGACGACTTTAATTTTTTGAATAGCCATATCGCATATTTTATGCGCCGACCTGTCATGCGTCGCCTCTATACATCAGGCATGATCGATGTGAGCCCTTATTTCATTAGACCGCATATGTTCTATGTGATAGGGCATCATGGGCTGAGCCACATAAGCGTTATTGACTCGCATGATAATTGACCATGTCCAGGCCGCATAAGTTTTTCATAACTGAACCGCATAAGTGATTCCTTGATCGACCCACATGAATACTGCGTAACTGAACCACCTAAGTGACTCAAGATTGATCCGCATGAGTGTCCCCTAACTATGCCGCATAAGTTCCTCCTGACAGGGCCGTATGAGCACTGCCTAACAGAACTGTACGATTGAGCTACATGCATCTTATGTTCTTAAGCCGTACATGCATCTTATGTTCTTAAGTCGCATGTACATCCTTCATAACTAGGTCGCATAGATCCTGTTTGGCTAGGCCACATAGCTAAAAATTGAACTTTGTTTTCTTCTAACTACTTTTTTGCTTTGTCCTTTGCAGTGACCTTGCCCATAGCTCCATCGGGGGAACTCTTGATAGGATATGCATAATCTGCATTGGTGTGAGATTTGACCAGATATTCGAACGTGTGTCATCTCAGATTACCTGTGATCAGCCTGAAGACAGATTGAGGGAGATCCGAAACCAATCCTTCTTCTTTTTGCATAGCATGATGAACTCTGGGCAACTGAATGGCATTCATCTAAAGCCTATGTTTTTGTTCGAGGATGCCCTAATTATTTCAGACCTGAGCATCATAGAGACATCTGAGAGCTGGGACTTCTATTTTCAGGGGGAAGCGATTCACATACCCCTAATGGATCGCCACTTTCCCCTATCAGATTTTAATATGGTGCCTTTTAAGGGGAAGATGCCAGGTTCTCTAAGTCTGGATCAGCGGGGGATCTTTGTGGGCCATATCTGTTTTAATAACCCCACACGGTCAGTGGTTGCAGTAAGGGAAACAATGAGTTACTCCGTCATTGGATTGGCTCCTGGTAGTCTCATCAACGAACTGAAGCCTAACATGTTATCCTTCGAGGCTGATACCTTTTTGAATCGGATTGCTCATAAAGGGTCATACCCTGCAGGGAGATTGTCGTTACTGAACTGGCAGCATCGTTCCCCTCTATGGGTCAATCTGACTTCTTGGATCTTGGCGGAGTATGAGGACACCCTACGAAGGATCGGCCTCTATTACGCCATTAAGGGCTCCTGCTATAGCTTGTTTATGAACCCAAAGTTGTTTATGGCATTGCTCGAGATGTACAACTGTCGTACAGGGACCTTTTTTATTCCCGGGGGAGAGATGGGGCTTGTTCTTCACGAGATGCATGACGTGTCCAAATTTTCCTGGAGAGATGAAGCTTATGAGGAGTGTACCCCGACAAATAAAGAGTTTGAGGAATTAGAGCGGCGGTTCGCCAGATTCCTTATCGTATATCAGGAAGTGCTATGTCACTATAGCACCTGTCAACAAATATCTAAGAAAAAGGATGATAGCTCGGAAGGGAACCTTACTCATACCAAGGCTTGGATTAGTTATCTTTTTAACCTTAGCGCGTCCGGTTGGGTTGCTGTTAGGAGTCCCCAATCTCTGGAACAAGTCTGTGCTCAAGTACAAAGCACCAAGAGGGCCCGAGCTGCTGGTGACAGGTTCGGGAGTCTGAGCGACACTTTTAATTATTTTTATCATGATACCCAGCCTCTGTCTGCTAAGGCCATCCTGGCCGGATAGCTGATGATATGACTAAGGGTTTGTGCCATCTCGTTGGGCTCCGGTTTGATAGAGAGGATCAGCCGAAACTTAATACTTCCGGCGGTAAAGCTGTTCTTTGGAGCCAAGTTGGCTCTGCTTCCAGCTATGGTATGCAGCATCCATCGGAGTCTTCGTATTTTTACGTCGAAAGTCATCTCCCGTGAACTTACGAAACCCTTTAACAAAATCGAGCTGTCGTATCATTATTTAATGGGGTACATGTTGATGCAATGCCCCTCTCTGATGCGGCCTGGCCTGGAGGGTAATGCAACAAGTGATGAAGCCTTCCTCTATCATTATCGTGACTTGCCCTAGAACTGTACTACTTTTTCCGATTGCCGAGCCGCTCTTGTGCGGGTGGATAGATATTCCTTTTTTGTGTCGATCCCGTCTTTTATTGAGGAAGAGATGGGACGCATTCATCTTGATAGTGCTGTTGCACTCCAGGCCCTGTCTGAAAAGCTGCATCGCTGGCTGCAGAGCATCCGTCCCTCGCATCTGGTGTACCGCAACCACAATGTTGTATACTTAGAGCCATATTTACCCAGCCGGTATTCTCGGCAATTTGGGTATAGCTAATTATAGTTGGATAACCCTAATCCTTGCATGGGTTTCGAGGGAAGCGTCTTGGATGGTATTCGGGCCTAGTACTATTATTCGACAATCTACACGCAGGCCAGCTTCATCCTTCCTGACGTCGGGACTTCGGGACATATCGCATAAATAGCGGCCCTTCGTCATGTATCTGTGAATGCGCCTCCCAACGACTTTGATCCTCGTACCAGTTTTATTGTCGGTACGAAATTGGAGGAGCGACCGAGAGACTCCCGCAAGATGACGAGGAATAGGAAGATAAAAGTCTCTGATTCTGACTCTAACAGTACGAAGGAGGAGGAAGATAACTCCGAAGATCTCCAGCACTCTGTAAGCCCTTTGGCGGTACACGTGCCTTCCCCTGCATCGAATCCTCCGCATAGTCAAAGCAGGCCTGAACCTCCTGTCATTAAGAGGCCTCGTTCCCAGAAGCGAGTGGCGACTAGGTTCCATAGGCCTGTCGTAGAGAAAATGGGTAGTAATATTGAAGTCAACACGAGGGTAAGTTATTTCACGACAAACCCTAATGTTGTTCTTGGAATGGTATCTGAAGGCTCTCCTTTGCAGGCATCGATGGAAGCAAACCTTCAACCATAAGATCCTGCCTGTGTGTTCCCTGTTCTGGGATCTGATCGTAGAACTATAGGGTCCTCACAAATTAGGGCTGATATAATTACGTTATTGCCCGGAGCAACAGGGACTGAGGAGGCAGGTGAGGATGGTTCGAGCGTCGCTGTTAACCTCACGGGAGATGTGGAAGCAGCGGGAGGAGCTGAGACTACTTCGATTGAGCCCCAGTCTTCGCCCTCTGTCTCTGGTAAGCTATGTCAAATTTTTACAAATGTGGAGATTTTTTTCGCTTCAACTCCATCTTCTTCAGGTCAAGCTGATTGTCGGTTGTTCTGGACCTATAGGGTCCGCCTTTCCACTACCGAGGGTAGATGTGGCCGCAGAAGAAGGGATAGAAGAGGATCCAGGGGCTGACCTGGTTCAAGCAAGAAGTGTCCCCTCTCCTCTTTTCACTCAAGTTGAGGGGCCATCCATCGCAATGAGCACAGAGGTCTCAGCTCCTTCAACCTCTTTGGTGGATGCGGGATCGATGGAGGTTGCCCCTTCCCCGGAGATTGAACTCTCCACTCTGCCTAGTCTTCAGCTCCTTCGGGCTGCGGAAGAGGAGATTGCTGTCGTACGGGAGTCTCGACGCTCAGAGTTTATTTCCCTTCTGACAAGGTCGTCAAGCTCCGGTATGCCTTCTTCTCACACACCTTCAGCTTCCTTGGCTGCAATTCCTTCGACGTCATCTTCTTTGGAGAATCTAGACGAATCGTCGAGGGATATAATCAAGAGCTTCCACCGTCATCTAAAACGGGGGGTTAAAGCTACTTCAAGGAGAGGGACTTCATTTGCCGTGGCCCGTCATTGTGCCCAAGGCCAGATTGACCTACTGAAGACGCTTCCAGGTGGAGAAGGGGCGGCCGTTCTTTTGGAGCATAAGCTGGCAGAGGCTGATCAGCACCTAATCCAGTTTCAAAAACTGTGACAAGTCGATGTGTCTACTGCAGTGGAACAGGAGCATGCTTTCCTTATAAAGGCCGTGGAAAAGGTAAAGGCTTTACAGGAGATGACCAAGCCCACCTTGGAGAAGGACCTCCATAAGCTGTCTCTCAAATATGATAATCTGAGCCGAGAGGGAGATATTTGCTTGACTCGTGAAGAGACCACCGTTCGTGCTATAACCAAACGAATGAGCAGCTCCTCCAACTCCAGGCCAGCCTGCAATCTTTGAAGACTAAACTCCAAGCCACTCGTCAGGAAAAAGAGAAGATCTGCAAGAAGACTGATGAAGTCACATGAGCCTCTGCCGCTCTAGAGGGTGCACTGAAGAAATTAGAGAAAAATTGGCAGGCTCATGCACATCTTGAGGATGCTGAAAAGCTAACCCAGGAAGTTGAACGCCGAGCCAGACTGAGAATTGAGCGCTCAAATGCACAGTTGGAAGACATTCTTACCCAACTGTGCATTGCTGATGAGTAGTAGCCCTTTTTTTCTGTCCCTTTTTTTAGATGTAACGAATGTAACTGATTTTGGATAAACAGAATACATTCGCTACATTCTTTGTTAGTGGTATTGGTGGTGCTTATAAAGAATATCCTACTGGGGGACATTTTGTGGACCTATTGCCCTTTTGTGCATCTGAAAATACGAGCAAATAGATTTGAAAGATATTTTGTGGACCAACTACTCTTTGGTACACCGATGGTGCGAGTAATAGATTAGGATAACTTTCGTGGACCTATTATCCTTCTGCGCACTGACGGTACAGGTAATAGATATGAAACAAAACCCAACAGAGGTAATATAGACGAGATAGGTTTTGTGGTCTTAATACCGTGTCTTTTATCCTGGGTTGGGTACAGGTGTCAAGTCGGAAGACTATCGGTATCAGAGGTAATATGGATGTGACATAGGACAATCATGAGTAGTTTTTTGTGGAATGGATTTGGAGACAAAACCTAAAAGAGGTAATATGGACGTGATAGGTTTTGTGGTCATAACACTATGTCTTTTATCCCGGGTTGGGTACAGGTGTTAAGTCGAAAGATCATCGGTACTAGAGGTAATATGGATGTGACACATGATAATCAAGACCAAGAAGTTTGCTCAGGGATAATGATGAACTGGGCAGACTCCTGTGAGGTAAAGCATTAGAGTGGGAGTTCAGAGATATCATCATACATGACTCGCCACTCAGGAAGATGCAATAGAGTGTGAGTTCAGAGGTATCATCGTACATGACTCGCCACTCAAGGAGATGTGATAGAGTGTGAGTTCAGCGGTACTTAGTGTACATAACTCGATAGTTTGAAAGATTTTATGGTTTTGAGGGAGTACCAGCATATCCTTTAGACATAGTATTTCTTCAGGAATTTGTCGTAATAATGCTGAGGTTTCCCAGACAGAGTTGACAGTTGCAGTGGCGATCGTCAACCGCTGCCGAAATTCAGACCTGGGGTAACCTCCATGTCGAACCCCTACTTTTGCATGAAGTACTTGGCCTGAAGACTATACAGGTAGAGCAGTAGTCTCCCAGTATCGGGTTCAAAATCAAACTCTTGAGGCATGAAGGGTTGAGGTCCTTCTTTTCGGCCAAAGATGATCATGTGATCCCCTTCTCTTCTGCCTGGGACTATGTAGTAGGCATCTTTAATGGGAGCAAGTCGGTTTACGGTATGGACGGTTGTCACATGTGTGTGCAGGTTAGTGTCCCAACCGAGTCCAGCAGTATACATCAGATTGAGTTTATTACACTCAGGATAATTTAATGGCAGCCTCTTATTGATAAAAAAGGAATTTTGTCCGCAAGGATTACATCATCAGGAGAGGGACTATCCACCTTTGTAACCAGATACTTCGTGAGTTCTGCATCCTCTTCAGCTACCCCCTGTATGACCGGAGGTTAGGGTACTGTCTTGGGCAACTTGACCACCAAGGGTTCAGCTTATGGTATTGGCTTGCCTGAGGGTGTCGGATCGACACTTGGTTGCCGGCTCGTCTTGGGAAGACGGATAAAATTGGCTCGGCAGGAGACTTTGTGTCTTCCGTTTGCTTTTGATTGGATCTTGGCAATTGGATCACCATCGGCTCCCCAGAGGGCCTTTCGTCTTTCGGTCGCCTTTGATTAGATTTTGGCAATCTGATCACCATCGGTCCTATGACGGGTTATTGGCTGGTCCTTGGGAGTCGGATGACCATCGGTTCTAACTTTGCAGCTGGGGTGGGGGAACCGGGCACCTCTTTATGTAAAGTTGCGACAAAGGGTGCGGCTTTGCCCAGTTTATGGGTCTGGAGATGAATTCTCAAGGGTTCCTCTGGCCCTGTGATGGCCTCCAGTTCGTCAGTTATGTGTTTCTTGGATTCGTCATATAGACAAGCCTCCGAAGAGTAATAAGACTCAACCCCTTTGAAAGGATCATTGTCGACGAATTCAGACTTCACGAACCCGTGCTTACTGACATACTTGAAGTACTGGTGGAGGGTGGATGGCACGATCATATAGTCATGTATCTACGGACGTCCCAGGAGGATGTTGTAGGATGTCTGCATCTATGACGTTGCAGGTAACCTCTGTCCTCAGGTCGCCGATCTGACATTTTACTCGGGTCTTTCCTAAGGAATAGCTCCTTCCTGAGTTGAAACTGCTAATGACGGTGTTGGTCACTGCTAGCCGGTGCATAGGGATGCCGAGGACTTGAAGCAAGCTTTTGGGGATGATTCTTATCGACGAGCCAGGATCGATGTGCATCTGATCCACCTTGATGTCGCCTATGTATCCCGTGTAGTACAAGGGGCGATCATGGATGTTGGTCTTGATCAGCATGTCCTGTAGGGTGAATACGATGTTGGGCACTGTATCCACACTGTTGCTGCCCTGGAGATCTGCCGACGAGTCTTCCCCTGTAGGTTTGACCTGGGCTAAGTAAGCGTCAGCATTCTGGAGCGCTTCGCTCAGAGCGACACGAAGATCCTTGGAGAGCCTTAGGAGCTCGTATAACGATAACTTTGCTGGCATATTAGCCAATTGTACTAATATGTCAAAGTTGTAAGGTCTCTCCAGCCCTTGAGGTGCATCTTTACGGAGCGGCCTGTCGAAGCGGGTTTCCTTCGGCTTGGCCCTGTCTGCCGATGGAGGCTGAGATGGCCCCGGGAAATCAGTGGCGGGCAGCATTGCCGGTTGAGGGTCTTCAACTGAACTACTCGGAGAGGGATGGAGATGATGTCGCATGGGTGACTTCGGGTACTAAGTCAGGGTGCACCCACATGACCTCTCCTCTTGACGTGGTAAGAGGTACCAAGCCAGTCGTCTGGTCCCGGACGGGGGAAGATTAGTAACTTCCATCGTTGCCCGGAGGATAGGTATTAACCCATCTTGAGTACTTTTTGGAGGGAAGTTGCCGAACTGAATTGACACCATGTTTGTCGTCACGCTAATCTCTTCAAAGTCTAGTGACAGAGCTTTGGAGTCAATAAGATTCTGGATGTACCGCTTTATTTGAAAGCAGTCTTGAGTGGCATGATGAACATAGCGAGGAAAATGGCAGTATTTTGGGACCTCCATCTCTGTTGCTCGGAGCTCGCACCTTGGTGGAGGGAGTTGGATCCTGTCCCCTTGCAAGAGCATGTCGAAGATAGGCTTGACATAACTATCTTCGAATGAGTAATTCACCTGGGGCCACTGAGCTTATGCCTACTTTTGTTCAGGCTACTTGGTCGTACCAGCGACCAGGGCCTGTCTGCCTTTGTTGTCCTGGTTATTGGAGGTGGCGTCAGTGCTGTTGTTATTAGAGGTGGTACCAGGACATTTGCTTTTGACTTCTCTGTCTGGGATGTGTAATCCCAGCTGGCGAGCCTTCTTTAACTTTGCCTCCATATTGGTGGCGCTTATGATGAAGGTCGTCCAATCCCTGAACTGATCTTCATCCATCCAAAGGCTGATTGCGGGGAGCAACTTCTTTTGGCAGATTTCGATCAAGGAGCTTTTGGGATTGCCTTGGAACAATCTCATTGCAGTTTGGCAGAACTGCTCGATATAGTTCCTTGTCAGCTCCCTCTCTCCCTGAACGACGTCCATAAGGGATGACATCATTATATCATATCCCACCTCGTAGAATCATTCAGGAACATGTGCTTGAAGCTTTCAAAAGAATGGATACAATTGTCAGGTAGGTTGCGGTACCAGTCGAACACGATCCCTTCCAATGCGCTGATAAACAATCGTGTGAGGATGGCATCACTATGCGGCAAGTGGTCGGTTGTGACCTCGAAGTAAGTCATATACCGACTAGCAGAGGTCTTCCCGTCATATGAATCAATATGAAACGACTTGTACCATGGTGGAAAAGCCATATCTCTTCATGCAACGGGATACGACTGCCGTATTCTGAGGTCCCGAGAGGAATCTCGGGCATTGAACATTGCCCGAAGCTCCTGGACTTCCCTTCTTGCTTCCCTGGCTTTATCTGCAGCTGAAGGAGCAGCGGCTCCTAGAGGATTGTCATCCAAAGGAGGAGCGATTATGTTGGAGTCCGCGTTGACTGCGGGTCCCAAGCTTGTTTGTCCAGGCGTCCTTGCTGGTTGAGTCGGTAAAGGCAGCTTTGATTTCGTCTACTGACTTGACCAAGAACAAAAGCATAGCTTCAAGTACTTCTAGACGTTGTCGGTCAGTAGGTGCCTCATGATATCATCGGCCATAAAGACTGTCCGTACGCATGGGTAGAGGTGGAAGGGATCGTAGCAGAGGTGCTCTCTGTGTCGTACCCCCGTGCCAAAAAATCGTCGAGAAATATCGGAATGTCTTCTTCCTCAGACTCGGAAGGGGTGCTAACCCCTGTGTAGGAAGCCACATCGCCTTGGCGAGGGCGGTCATCCTCAGGAACGTCCATGTATGTTGCATAATTCTAGTGGATCGCTACCCCCTGTGTAGGCTCTTGGAACACTGGGATTGTCGCATACTTTGAGGGGACTGCTACCCTCGACCTCATCTACCCCCAGGGAGGTCAAGGATCCACCCTATGGTGTTGGCAGCTTCTTTTTGGATTTAGTGCCTAGGTAGACATCCCCTGTGGTTATCGGTGGTAGTCCTCCAAACGTGAGCTTCCTTGCAATGCTGGCGGAGATTGCCGGGCTGGAAGAGCTTATCTTCTTTCCTCCCTTGTCGGAAAGAACCTTCCGGGTTGAATAACATAAGGCAACAGGAAATTCCTCATCTTCCAAAATTTGTACATGTTTCTAAAGTTGCTATTGGAAAGGTGTTGGCTGTTGCAGTCGTTGGAAAACGGACTATCGATCTTCAGGTGCTGCCGACTTGTCGCAGCAGCATTTGATAATGACTTGTGTGTAACGATGTCCCGAGAGGGGATCATCGCACGCCAACGTTGCTTCATTCTCCTTGCGTTTGTGAGTAATCACCTCTCGTAAGTCGGTAGCGGATTGATCTACCTTTGCCTCCCATTTGTGGACTCGGTTATCCCGAGCACACGGGCGCGTAGGTGTCATGTTTGCTCCCTGATCTGAGGCTGGTAAAAGCACTTGCTCTCGTTCGTTGGAGAAAGACTTTTGAGACCCACCCTGTTCGTTAGCCCTGGGGGACTGGACGCGGATGGTTCTGTACAACTTTCCATCAGGAGCCCGTATAACAGTTAACGGTGCCCGTTGACGGTCAGTAACTTGGACAGTTGACTGGGCTTGTTGGGCCCGCACTGCCCTAGACTTCTTTGACTTAGCACCCGAAGGTGCATAGTAAAAAGAGTCCAAATTGATACATCCCACATTCTCAATAGGCCGTATGGAGTTGGGCCCGCATGAGAGACGGTCGAATATAGAACTTCTGACAGGCCGTATGAGACACTCTGTCTATGGCCAGGACTAGCTGTCGCATGGGCCATCTGCCTGCGGCCAGAGTTGGCTGCCACATGGACGATCTACCTGCGACCAGAGTTGGTTAACGCATGGGCGATCTATCTACGGCCAGAGTTGGTTGCCGCATGGGCGGTCTGTCTGCGGCCAAAGTTTGCTGTCGCATGGGTGGTCTGTCTGTGGCCAAAGTTGGCTGCCGCATGCGTCATCTGCCCATCTCTCCTATGCAGCCTCTTCCTCGTCCGCATGGATTTCCCTTGTGCCCCCAAAAACTCAGCATCGTAGTATTTTCCTTTCCTGGATTTGGGGACAGTGAGGTTATCTGCGGTCGGCAGCAAGACCGCAGGAGAGTCTTGATGACTGTCTTGGGCCACAGAAGAAGCTTCTTTGAGAACCTGGTCGGGGGCAACAGTTTTGCGCTTCGATATGCTGTGGGCTCTTTTTGGGTTGGCTTACTTCTGCGACGGGCTGGTGCTCCCTTCAGAGAGCATTTCTTCGAATGTTCGTTGGTCAAATTGAACCACAAGCATTTGCTGCGTGGAGTCGAGCTTGGATGCGTCAGATTGTGTCACCATATACTCATCAGAGGAGAAGGATATCCCCAGCAGAGTCGCCATCTTGTTTGCCATTAAATATCAAGCACAACAAATTACAGATGAATTGAACTTGATTGCAAACTCGCTTATACAAGAGAAAGCCTAGAAAGAAAGCCTAGGAGACAATCTAAGTACAATTGTTTAGTTTTGATTATGGGGGTGACGATAGAGGCTCGGGAAGGTGTAGCAACTTTGCCTTACTCCTTGGACTATCTGACGCGCTCCTTGCTCTCGAAGAAATTACTTTCGTAGGTTACCAGCCTTGGATTGCCAACCATTTGCTGGGTGTAATACCCTGCTATTTATAGTATTTTTTGCAGTAGCAGCTTTTTGGGCCGCATAAAGGACCACGTGGCCACGTGTCTCTCACAGCGCACAAAGACTCGATATCGGGCTGCCAGCTGGTGGGTCTTGTTGAGATTTTATTGTAGCGAATCTGGGTAGTTGGGACTTGGTCAGCCTGCCACGTGTCTCATCGCAAGATAGGACCAGTCTGCTTGAGTCATTTTGAGCCGCATAGGCCCTTCAGAGTTCGGCCATGTTGGGCCACATAAGACTTATGCGGCGGTCTTCCTTAGTCCGCATGTAGCTTGGGGACTTTTGAGCCGCATAGGTTCTTATATTCTGGGTCGCATAAAGCTCATGCGGCTCGGATTGTAGTTACCCTTGGCCGCATGAAATATATAGATTGAGTTGCATAAGGTTCATGCAGCTTGGGTCGCATATCCAGTCTAATCATGTCTTATCTTCTTTTGAGAGTGTCAGAGTTGTCAGCTTTATCAGACCAGAGTCAGCTTTATCAGAAGGATTAATCAACTTGGCCGCATAAGTAACTATTCTCTCTGCAGCTCAAAAGTCAGTCTAGTGAAGATGGGCCGCAGGGGGCGTACTGAGTATGTCATGCGGCTCTTCTTTATGTGGGTCAATCTGTTCCAGGGTACTCATATGGTCAATTGTGATCCACATGAACCCCATATTTTCCATGCTTCTACACTAATGCACTGTCTCTCTCTGATGCGGTTTGGCTCCGAGGGTAACGCGACGGCCGATGATGCCTTCATCTACCAGTACCATGACATACCCTAGGCATGTTCAACCATACCCGATTGTCGAACTGCGCTCGTACGGGTGGACAACTACTCCTTTTTTGTATTGGTCCCACCTTTCATCGACGAAGAAGTGAGGCGCTTTCATCTTGATGGCGGTATCGCGCCCTAGATCCTATCCGAGAAGATATTCCGCTGGTTACAGAATATCCGTCCTGCATATCTGGTGTAACGCAACCACAACATCGTCTTCTTAGAACCTTTCCCACCCAGCCGATACTCACGAAAATTCGGGTACTGCTAGTTATTTTTGGACAACCCCAGTCCCTGCCTAGGTTATGAAGGCGGCGTCCTGGATGGCATTCGGGCCTGGCATTACTACAGTGCCGTTCATACCCAAACCAGCTTCTATCTACCCGACACTGGGGGCTCGGGGCGCATCTCGTACCTGGCGGCCCTCTACCATGTCTCCGTGAATGGGCCTCCCCGCGACTTCGATATAAGTACCAGTTTTATTACCGGTACCAAGTTGGAGGAAAGCGCGAGGAACCCAAAAAAAGGACTAAGGCAGGAAAGGTGAAGGCTATCAAAGTCTCTGACTCCGATTCTACTGATATGGAAGAGAAGGATGAATATGACGATTCGCCACTCCCTGCGAGTACTTCGGCGATGCGCTTGCCTTCTCCTGTTTCGAGTCATCCGCATAAGCGAAGTAAGCATTGACCATCCATCGTCGACATGCCTCGTTTCCAAATGTGGGTCACGATTAGGATCCGTAGGCCTGACGTCGTGGAAGGAGGCAGCGATGCCGAAACCATACTGGAGGACAGACCACCATGTTACTTTTGGGACATTATCTTATTGTTTTCTTTTTTTGCAGGTTTTGGAAGAAATAAACCCTCCGGAGCCTGATGCTGCTTTCGAGATTCCTCCAGCTACGGACACTCTGGTCGGAGAAGGTGCAAGCCTTACAGAATCGGATCTTGGGACTACGGGGTCTCAGTTGGCCGGTACAGACCCAGCTATATCTCCTTTCGGGGCAACCGGGGCTGGAGTGGCAGATGCAGGCGGCTCGGATACCGCCGTTGAGGTGGATATGGAGGCAGTGGGAGGAATTATGACTGTCCTGAATGAGCTGCAGTCTCTGCTGCCCTCACCTGGTAAGCTATGTTATATTCTTACCAACAAGGAGGTTCATTCACTCTTTCTCCATATCCTTCGAGTCAAGCTGATTGTCGGTTGTTCTAGATCTATAGGCCCTATTCCTTTATTGCCAATGGTGGACATGGCCGTGGAAGAGGGGATAGTGGAAGACATCAGGGTGGATCTCGTACAAAGAAGAAGAAGTGAACCTTCTCATCTTCAAATTGAAAGGCCCCTGCTGGCCCGAGTTCGGAGCTGCCTATGACAGAAGTGTCGGCGGTAGAGGCGGTGATTCCTGCACCAGCATCGGTGGATGCAGGATCGGTTGAAGCTGCCCATTTCCTGGAGATTGAACTCTTCGTTGTGCCAGTCTTCAGCTCCTTCGGACTGCAGAGGGGGAGATTGCCGCTGCGCGGGAATCTCATCGCTCGGAGTTTATTTCCCTTCTGACAGGGTCGTCAAGCTCCGCTGCGCCTTCTTTCCAGACACCTTCAGCTCCATTGGCTGCTATTCCTTCGACGTCGTCCTCTTTGGAGCACCTGGATGAGTCTTCAAAGGACATACTTGATAGCTTCTACCGTCATCTTAAACGGGGAGTTGAAACTGCTTTGAAGAGGGGAACGTCATTTGCCGTGGCTCATCATTGTGCCCGCGGCCAGATTGAACTGCTTAAGACGCTTTCGGGTGGAGAGGGGACGGCTGATCTTCTAGAGCATAAACTGGCAGAGGCTGATCGGTGTCTAATCCAATTGCAAAAATTACGACAAGTCGATGTGCCCGCTGTAGTGGAACAAGAGCGCGCCTTTCTTGTAACAGCCATAAAAAAGGTGAAAGATGTGCTGAAGACGACCATGCCTACCTTGGAGAAAGACCTCCAGAGGTTGTCTCTGAAGTATGACAAGCTGAGCCGGAGGGGAGAGGCTTGCCTAGTTCGTGAGAATGCCACGGTTCGTAGGATGGCCGAAACTAACGAGCAAATCCTCCAGCTCCAAGCTAAGCTGGCATCTCTAGAGAATGAGCTCCAAGCTACCTGTCAATTGAGAGAGCTGATTTGCGAGGAGACCGATAAGGTCACAAGACCCTCTGCTACTCCGGAGGGTTCGCTAAAAAAGATGGAGGACAACTGGCAGGCTCATGCACATCTTGAAGATGCTGAAAAGCTGACCTAGGAAGATGAACGTCGAGCCAAACAGAAAATCGAACGCTCAACAACACAGCTGGAGTAAGTACTCGCCCAACTATGTGTTGTTGATGAGTTGTGAATTTTCCCCTCCCCTTTTTTTGATATTGCTGGAGATACAGCCTCACCAATGTAGTTAATGTTTCATGAAATAAAAAGATACATTATCTTCATTCTTTGCTTGTGATATCTGGAATGCTCGTACTAGAGGGCCTAACACAAGATTTATGACTGGTAGAGGACATCCCACTTGGGGGACTTTTTGTCGACTTATTTACCTTTTTATGCATCTGTGATGCGAGTAAATAGATTCGAAATAATTTTCAGTGGACCTATTACCCATTTGCGCACTGGTAGTGTGGGTAATAGATTTGAATGATTTTCGGTGGACCTATTACCCTTTTGCGCACTGGTGGTGCGAGTAATAGATTCGAATGATTTTTTGGTGGTCCTATTACCCTTTTGCATACTGGTGGTACGAGTAATAGATTCGAATGATTTTTGTGGACCTATTACCATTTTGCATACTGGTGGTGAGGATAATATATTTAAAACAAAACCTAACAGAGGTAATGTGGACGTCATAGGTTCTATGGCCTTAACACCATAATTTTATCCTAAATTGGGTACAGGTGTTAAGTTAGGAGATTATCTATATCAGAGGTAATGTGGACATGATATACGACAATTAAAACCAGAAAGTTTGCACAGAGACAACAAAAAGAACCTGGCGGACTCCGGCGGGGTGAAGCATCAGAGTGAAAGTTCAGAGGTATCAATATACATGATTTGTCACTCGGGGAGATGCGATGTGAATCCCCTCGGAGCTAGTAGAGTGTAAGTTTAGAGGTACCTGGTGTACAAAACTCGACAGTCTATGAGATTAGTACTTAGGGAAGTATGAGGATATCTTTAAGCATAGTACTTTTTCAGGAACTTGCCATTTATGGGCATCATGAGCAAGTCTCCATTTTGTTTTGCGAGCCGATATGCGCCGTTGGATAATACAGACTCGATGAAAAATGGGCCCTCCCATTTGGGCTAGAATTTGCTGGCGATTTTATGAGTCATGACCATCGATCTTCGAACGGCCAAGATGAGATCGCCTACTTGGAACGTCCTCTGCTTGACTTTCTTATTGAAGGCTCGAGAGATGCGTGCCTGATAGAGCTTGATGCTTTGTTGAGCTTGCAAACGCTTCTCGTCTAAGGCTTCCAGTTCTTGTAGTCGTCGACGGTAGTTATCGTCCGACGTCAACAGGTAAGTAAGGGCCACGCGAAGCGAGGGGATCTGGGTCTCCAATGGGAGAACTGCCTCGCTCCCGTAGACCAGAGAGAACGGTGTATTTTCTATAGCCGTTTGAATTATATGGCGGTACGCCCATAAGCATTCTTCCAGCTTTTCATTCCAGCCACGCTTGTTTGAGGACACAAACTTTTTGAGAAGCTTGATTATGGTCTTGTTAAAAGCTTCGGCCAGACCGTTAGCCGATGGGTTGTATGTCGTTGAAGCCACATTCTAAATCCGATTCTTGTCACAGAGTCGATAGAAAGTATGGCTTACAAACTGCGGACCATTATCATGAATAATCCTCCGGGGCAGTCTAAAACGGTCGATAACGTGATGTTTTATGAAACTAATCATGTTTGATATCTTTACCTCTCCCATCGGAACAGCTTCTGCCCACTTGGAGAAGTAATCGGTGATTACAAGTATAAACCAATTTCCCTTAGATGACGGTGGGATGATTGGTCCAATGATGTCCATTCCTCATGCTTCAAATGGCTAAGAGGCCACCGTTGGGTACAAGAATTCGGATGGCTGATGTATAAAGTCTGCATGGATCTGACAAGCCCTGCAATTCTTTGCATAATCGACCGTGTCTGCTACCATTGTAGGCCAGTAATAGCCCATCCGGTGGAGACGGTCCTGCAACTTTGGGCCAGGGTGGTGAGCCCCGCAAACGCCATCGTGAGCCTTGCGTAGGGCTTCTTTGGCTTTTGCATTTGATAGGCAGCGTAGAAGTAGTCCATCGTAGGATCGTTAATATAGCATTTTTATTTCTGTATCATAGAAGAATCTGAGAGAACGTCTTCTGATTGAAGTCGCTACTTTCACATTCTGTCACACCCACTTTTTAATTTAGGGGTATTTTAGTTATTATGTATTTATTTGAATTCTCTTATTAATTTATTAATTAATGTGATGCTTTGTAGCTTGATTGGTGTTTGAGTAGCATAAGGTGGTTTGACCTTAGTCATCCTTCATTAAGAGCCTAATATGGTAATTAGAATTATTTTGACCTTTAGAAATTAATTTAGAATTAAATTCCATTTTTGGCAATGAATTAAATGATTAAGACATTTTTTCATAAGCCTTTTTAACCCTTTTTGACATGGGCCTTTTAGAAACTCATGGAGTGCTTGGCCCATGTGCAAACCCTAACCCTAACACCCCCTAGCATGGCCGACCACAAGCAGTCCCCCTTCATTGTGAAGAAATCATTAGCCTCCACTAGATCAAGAGCAAACCTAATTTCTCTTTTCTCCAAAACCCTAATTTTCTCATCCGGAGTCCGTTTCACCTCAAACGAATTTCGTTGTGCTCGTTGGGAAGAGAAGAACTTGCTAGAGTACTGCTAGCAAGGAGTTGGAGGCATTTGCTTGGGAGAAATTGGCCGACAAAATGCTCGGGGAATTTATTTTCTTTTCTATTTCTCTTTCTTACTCTAGCCTAGAGTCTATTGGGCTGACTCGGTCCACCTAATCTTTTTGTTCTTGTTTTCTCTCTTCTTTTAATAGCCCAGTGGCCCATCTTGCTTCCCACACTAATGCTCGTCCAATCTCCCTAACACCTCTACTCCAAAAAGAGAACATAAGTTTTTGGAAGAAAAAAAGAAGAAGAATCAAAGAAGAAACGAAAGAGGAGAAGGAGTGGGAATGAGGGCTTCACCTGACACGTGCCAGTGGAGGAGAGGCACGAGGAGCAGCTGTTCGACTTGTGGACACGGAAGAAAGGAGCCGATGGTGGCACGAAAGATCTGGTGCTGAGTGGCGGGTTTTATTTAAGGTGCGACGTTGGGAGACTGAGGTGAGCATTGGAACCCGCAGCGAGGAGGACGACGCTAGGAGCGTCACGGCGAGGTTGTCTCAGCCAAGGAGGAGCTCGGTGGGGTAATGATGGTGGTTGGCCACAAAATGAGGAATGGCGACGTCGAGCGTGGTCAAGATCTCGGCCACGACAGCTCCGGCAGCAGATCTGGACCGCCGACGGAGTAGGGATCAGTAGATGAGGAGTAGGCGGACCTCGGTACAGAGGAAGTATGGCGGTCGACCGACATGGAAGCATATCGTCGGTGGCAGGCGGTGGCTAAGGCACATATCTGGTGGAGGCTCGTGTCCATTACTGTGACTAGAGGCGGCTATGTAGCGGCTGCTGGTCGGAAGGATTCGGATCTAGACATGTAAGGAGGACGTTGAGTCGGTGGTGGCTCGGAATGGTGGATGTCACGACCCGATCCCAATATAATGGGTCCAGTCGGATCATGCCCAGCCTGCACCGTTGTGAGACGGCGGCAGTAAGCTGTATCAAGCAGTGAAACACAACAGGCAAAAATATCTAACGGAAATAAAATAATTTTATTTAACTGGAAATGGTCTGAGAAAAATGGAATAACAACCATCTCAATATTCATTTATTACATGTGTTCTGATAAGCAAAGGAATGGAAAGAACTATGCCAACATCTACGGTTTTGGGGTTCCTGGTTTAGCTGGATCTGCGGGACCCAAGTCAGGCCCGTAGAAGGTACAGTAAGGTAGCTCCTCTTCGTCGCAATCACCTAAACATGTTGGGTCTCCAGTCAGGAGTGAACAAGAACATATTTCATCCACATCTAGCATTTCTAAATTAACAATAAATGAAAATGCGAGACAGTTTAAGAAACAATATATGTTTTTTGTAAATAATAGTAAAAGACAACAAGCAATATGGTCTCAATGTCAAATATGATGCAATGCTAAGCTAGTATTTTGAGTATATAACAGGGCCTGTGACCGGCTGGGATAGAAGCAATATGTATACTAACGTTTCGACCGAAACGAATAGTATACGGTACGGCTCAACCCCTTGTGTGGTCGGGGTTAGCGTAAAGCGAAAAACAAGCGAGATTTTGGCTTTGGTCACAGACATTATACTACTTCCCCAAGCAATACCCGAGACAATGAGTCAATGAGTCAATAAGTCAATCCAGCAATCCGTCAATCGATGTGGAGTCCGAGAGGGATCCACGGTGAATCAGTGTCACTATACTAGATGAAATCAACTATTGCATACATTTAATTATTAAAATAAAAACATAGACATGGAATAGATATAAAACTTGCCTCAGGCGGTTCCTCGGCGTGGGCAGAAACAAGTGGGTAACTGCTAGGGTTTAGGAATCCGAACCTACATTAACAAATTATGTCCTTAGAACTTAACAAGATTAGCTAATAAACCACTTAACGTAAACTACGCTAATTATAGACATTTGTCATTTTATTAGAGAAAATAATAATTTAAATATGTAATATTTTGGTAAAAACTATTTTATTAGTATTTTGTAAATAGGCAAAAAATAATGTATTTTGGAATATTATCAAAGTAGTGACGGTTTATATCGTACCTTATTTTAATAGAAAATAATATATTTTATTTTTAGTAAAACAGTAACGGTTTCATCGTAAGTATATATAATAGAAATATCATTTTATACGTAGAAATGCTTGAGATCTAATTAGTATTTATTTATATAAAACTTTACAAAATATTTATAGTAACTATTTTCTTTAAATAATAAAATAACCATTTTAATACTAAATTACGAAAATCCTTATTTTAGTAAAATTTACGGGTTTTTTATTAGAAAATGCTAAAAACATCTTTTTACATAATACGATAAGGATACTAATCGATTAATGGTTAATTTACAACATAATATTTTTATCCAAAAACATATAAATATGTATATTTGACTTAATTCACTATTTTCTACATTAAAAGCATATTTTTTATATGTAACTATTTGTTTTGAAACTAATTTAATAATAAACTAATGGCAATAATAATAATAATAATATTTAAAATAACGAATTTAACGTTTACTAACCATTAAACCTAATAACTTTGCAAATTACTATAACATTTATATATATTCGATATACTAGTTGTTAATAATTATCAATCCATAATATTAATAGATTACAAGGATTCATGGTCGCAATTAGGAAACTACTACTAACTACCCCGGAACAGAAATGGTTCTGTGAATTAACAAAAGGTAGAAGAGATTACCGGAAGTTGTGACGGAGCACCGAGGGGATGCCTCAGACTCGAAATGCGCACGGAGCACGGAACGGGTCGCAGAACATGTGTGCGTGTGCGGAGGGAATACGCGGCTGCTGATCGGCGCACGAGATGCCGCGGAACAGCGACGGGCCATACGGGACAACGACGGGGTCGCACAGGACAGCGGCAGAACACGTACACGTACATGCGGGGACGCATGTACGTACGTGGAATGGTCGGGGACGGCCGAGCAACTGGCGGGAAAGCTGCTGTTCGGCACGAGAAGGCCGGGGATGGTCGGGCTATCGGCGCAGGAGCCGCACATGTGGGTTGCTGCTGGCGTACGAAGTGCGCTGGTGTGCGCACGGATGGCGTACCGCTGTGGGTGCTGCTGTACGCCGACGGGGGCCGGTCGTGCGGTCGGTTGGCGAGCGAATGTCGGGGTCAGGTACCGCGAGAGGGTCAGCCGAAAAGATGTAGCCGAGGGTCAGGCAAAAAGGGTCTGCGGGGAGAGAGGGGCGGGCGAGTGTGCTGTGGAGAGGAAGGGGAGGAGTTGACATGGTGGGGGTTGATGTTGTGTACTCTTCCTCTTTGTGAAAGAAGAGCAAAATAATGGTCTTTTTTTAGAGACTTGGAGGAAAGAAAGTGGTTGAGAGAAATTTAAGGAGGTGGAGAGAAATGTAGGGAGAGATGTAGGGAGAGTGTGGGAAAATGGGTTTGACTGGGTATGAGTGAAGGGAAAAAGGTTTTTTTTTAATTTAATAAAGGGTTGGGTTTTACAGTGGACAACGGGGATTAGTGTGGGGATGATAATGATGATGATGATGATGATGATGGTTGCGGCTGGAAGGGTTTTTTAGTGGTGAAAGGGTGGCGATCAGGTGGGGGTGGCTGGACACACCGGCAATGAGGCTCAACGAGGTACAGCTACGGTGAGTGAAGATAGTAGGCAGACACCGGTCAGGGCTCGGCGACCTGCAAAGGTGACATACTGATGGCGAGACAGACATAGCTAGGGCAGAACCGGTCTATGGTGAGGGCGGTATGCAGATTTGGTCGAAGGGGTTCGTCGGACATGCTAGCGACACGACGGAGCTGCCAGCACCAGACTAGAACGATGGTGGTCACCGGCAGTGTGCTCTGGCAGCAAGAAGCATAGAGGAGTTGGCAAAGAGTCAATTTTTTGTTGTAGTTTTGATGTGTCGTGTCAGATATAGGATGAAATTAGTTTTGGGTGTGCCATATCAGACACGGGATACGGGATAGTAAATTAGGATTTTTGGAAGTTGAAATGTGTCATGTCGGACAAGCTTGGCGTGTTAATGTAATATATAGAAAATGAATGAAATAGAATCTACACCAGGGATCAGACCCGAGGCCGACACGGCTTGACATGGAATCTTAGAAAATGGGACACAGAAATTCTATGGGTAGGACACAAGTTGGACGCAATGAGGAAATGGAAAATGGGTTTGGGCTTGGGCTTAGATTTAGGATTGATCCATAATGGAGAATTATGGGTATTTATAGGACTAATAGGACTAATCTAGAAAAAGAATATTCTAAGAATATTCCAAAAAAATTATTCCCTAGAATGTGCTAGATGCCATAAAATATTCCTTGGAATTAATTAAGGCTAATTCCTAATTAATTAAAGGGCCTCTAGAGAGTTTCTACTAATTAGCTAGCTAATCCCTATCATGACAACTACTACAAATCAAAATGCCACTCCACTTCTATGTATTTACGAATTTGCTACACCTTTATAAACTCCCAAATAATTACCAATAATGCCACTCCACCTTAAATAATTACGACTTCGTCATTCATTTCTCATAATCGTCTAAAAATTTCCCAAGTAATTCTACAAATCAAAATCAAAAATAGGAATTTGGAAAAAATGTAAATCCCGAAACTAGGGGTTACAAACACACTTCCAAATCTCCAAATTCATATATACAACCTAAAACCCCAAATTCCCTTATACCAACCTATATTAATCGTAACTTACATAATTCATATTATATATAGATTTGATACATAAACAACTCATTAGGAAACTAAATTCCTTATGACGCAAAAACTCAAACACTAGATCGCCTAGGTGTTCCTATTGAACATATGAGCATAAAATTTGGGAAGAGGAACAATACCTAGTAGGGATTGCTCTAGTATAGATCAATTGCAAGGAAAATAGCTTAAAAAAGAATTCATATGCTCTCCTCGAATTTGTGAGCTCCTCTAGTATATCACCTTGGTTGTGGTTGGAAAAAAGGGAAGAAGGGGTAGAAATGAAGGGGTTAGTGACGGATTTGGATAAGGAATGAGAAATTAGGGTTTTGTTGGATAAGAATGACTTGAGAAGAAGTTTTGGGTTGCCACTCTCTCTCTCTCTCTCTCTCTCTCTCTCTCTCTCTCTCTCTTCCCTCTAATATATGTATGGGGAATCAAGTTAGTTAGGGAGTAGAAATGTCTAGAAATTTTCCTTTGGAAAGGAATAAATTATGAGTATTCTCTTCATAATAACTAATTAGAATAGTTAATTAATAATTATAATTAGCAAATAATGTAGGTCAAAACAATTTTAGATGACACCAATTGGGTTAATGGAGGCTAAAATATAAAGACTTGTAACAGAATACAAAAGGCTTTTAATATCCAAATGAAACTTGCCAACTTGGCTTACAACTCAATCTTGTCGATTCGGCTTACAACACACTGATACAAAGGATTTACAATGTTCTATACATTATGTCGACTCGGCTTACAACTCAATTTTGTCGATTCGACACCATTATACCTTTCAAGAAGAGCTCCAACTCCTCCAATAAATTTTTGATCCATCATAATTGTCCACGCTACTCCTCGCACCTGCAGAACTGGGGGAGGTCATCACACTTAGAATATACTAGTGAGCAAAACTGTGCCACTCACCTAAAGCACCGCTGCTAGTCATATGCACAAACATTTATTTAAATGATCTTTTGTTAAAATCTACGGTCAATTAACAGTGTCTATAATTGTTAGCTGGATAGAATATTCATGTCTACATGTCCAATATTATATATTTAAAATATGAAAGACATCACATATCACTTATGTAGTAATTTCTTACCAATAGCCTATTTGTCCATCGCTGCACAAGGATTGGATATAATAATTTAAGGAATATAAAATCGTCCCTATATCAAATTTTGTTAAGCTTGCATAACTGTTCTCAATAATATTCAGCCTAACTATATGACGATCATTGGTGCTCTCACTTTCGTATCACCAAAGACTTTTTACATGGTATTACGATGTGTCCTTTCATAGCACGTAGCTAGCCTTATTGAAGGTCCTCCAATACCTCGTGCCTATTAGCATGTCCTCATAATTCCCCTAGGTTGAATAGTTCTGGTGCCCCGGGTACCGTCCAAGAAATTTTTTCCAAACCTTGTACACAAATTGTCCATGATCATTCAATGCATATGCAACATAATCATAAAGCATAATTTGCATGCTAAAGTATTGAAAGTAAATAGAACCAACATCTCTACATTGTATATATCATTCTTTGCATCAATACTTGGTGACCTATTGGTCCCAATATTTCCAACTTTCAGTTGGTGACCTATTGGTTCCAACAATTCCAACTTTTACTTGGTAATCTATCGGTCCCAATAATTTCAGCTTTCACTTGGTAACCTATCGCTCCCATATTTCATAGTATTGATTCATTTCCCATATAAAACTTACATTATAGCATTCTTGTGTCAACTACACTAATAATTCATCTTTCATGTGTCTTATTTATTACAACAATAGCATCAAGCATGGGCATCACTTATCTTTTATATCAACTAAAGTATCATTCATTTCATGGACATAACAAGGCAACAGAAGGACTCGTTGTAAGCCCTCCGATTTTTTAGAATTTTTATGTGATTTTTATTTATTAAACCATATTTTATTTTCAATTTTGACTATAAATACACTTTGACGTAGCTTTGACATTTGAAGAACAACAATGGCCAATTCTTCTAAACCAATTTCATATTCGTGTTCTGGACGAGTCCACCTTCACGTATGCATATCATGTCCCACTCAAACATGTTCTCATGCTCTATATTTTCTTGCACAACTTTCGGATAAAAATGGTTATTTTACTCTTCACCATAATTTTAATGTAATCTTCCAATTGGAATTAGGGATCCAAACCCGATCCAAACTTTTCGACCCAATATATAATTTTGACCTATTTTGAGTGTACTACACATATGCCAAAAGTGTCCCACTCAATTGAGTTCTCATCTGCTATTTATTTTCAAATGGCACACAAGACCATTTAATAGACTTTCGAAGCATATTTCCTAGTGCCCTGCTCCGCAAAGGGACTAGATGAACAGATAAATTAGATTGCAGGTTCTGCAATAGAAGATGATTAATCTGGGTGAGTGGACAAAGACTCATTTTATTATTCTTTTACGCCTAATAAGAATCTGAGTTTTTGAATGAATGTTGTAGCTAATAACAAGATGGTAATCATTGAGAATGTTAATACATAGAATCGGTATGCTTGTAAAAGAATGTAAATGTTGCCATGCTAAAGTTAGATGTTGCATCATTAGATAAGCCTTGTTATGTTTAATAAGAAGAGAACTTTTACTGCCCCTGAATTGTATGCTATCGATAACAGAAATATGTGTTTAATGATACCAAGATGTTACCATGTTGCGTAAGTAGATATGTTCATTATGTTCCTTATCATCTGCTAGAATGACTGAATCGTATGGGATTATCGAATCGTACAGAATGATCGAATAGAAAGCACTTATTGCTCGAAAGAATGGAAATGGAACAAAGAATAGATAGAAATGTCTACTTATCGATAAACTATAGCATCGTAGATATTTTATTTGATAGATTGCATTCATGCATAGGTCTGGACAACTTGTGCACAAGGTGTCACGCCCCGCTTCCGTAGGAGCGATCGTCCAAGGCGTAATGCCGTACGAGGCTAGATTACGCTCATGGAAGGCAGGTTCCATAACGGTCGATTACAACGGCTACAACGGGGTCGTCGCACAGAAGTGCCAAGCAGAGACATTGAATAATAGTAGCAAAAATTTAGAACAAAATACAAGTCATCAAAAGATGCATTTTATTGATATTGAAACAAAGATTACAATGGGGCACAAGGCCAAGATTACAAGTCACTCAAGCTCACACTTCTCACATTATAAGTCACTTAGCTCTCTCTCATCTCTCAATACATGTCTTGAACCAGCGGATGCTTTGGAAGGCGATGCCCATACATTATGTCCCATATAAGTCCTGACTCCATGCAGCCGCACGCCTCAATTCGCTAAAAAACTCCGTTCCTCGATGTATCCAAGCGAGCTCCGTGCCATGAGCTTCTACCTGTGCCTATACACATGAAAATTGTGTGGGTATCAGTACTCAACTGTACTAGTGGAATGAGCTCCTCGTCCACCCATACAAAACTAACACGTTTGATTTACTTTGTGCAACTTAGTCCCTTTGTATTATCTTTCTAGTCTTGCCTTAGAATCAGTTTAGGACAGAGGCCTTGGCCTATTTTGTGTCTCAAGATCATCCCGTGCTTGCAACAACGCTAATATATCAAGTCGTGCTTGCCTTTCGGCCCGTAATTAAAGACGCAACTACTCGGTAAGACTCCATTTTTGTGTGACCGTGCTACCTTTTTGAGGCAGTACCTCGCCACTTACTGACTTACCCGTACTTGTGTTATGAAAGCGTAGCCGTGCCTCATATCTTGAGGTCGTGTCCAGCAACTCAAGGTAACATGACCAAACTTGTCCTACGGCCCTTTCCAACTTAACCCGAGACCAACTCGACTTGTGGAACTTGCGTAGACAACTCACAATCCCGATGCCACATTCATGCCGAGGCACGGTGTCTACGTTGTAGACAAATCTTAGGCCCAAACTTTGTGTTATGACTGCACACACATACAACTAGACTCAATCCAAAGACACACACACGAATTTCTGCCCGTGTCGACCCATCTATATAAACTGGTCACTGGCCCAAGCTATTTTGGACATAGCCTGGTAGCCGGTGGCCCCTGCAATGTGAGTAGCTAACTCCGAAGCAAGTCCCCGTACTACCGGTTGCTGCCTAGTAGACAGAAGCTGCCTTGCAAACGCGAGTAGCGGGCTCCGAAGCATGACCCCAATCTACCGGCTTCTTTTTACCCAGCTCGAAGATTATCCCGTTTCCTCCATGGCTGGATCGGTCCCTTGGTCCAGGCATTCCGATCCGAAGAAATGGTAAAAATACCCCTTATCGACAAGTAGTCCATGACCACACACCTACGACAACATCTAGACTCACGTAAATGCAAGGCCTAATTTATGGAATGACTCAACCAAACTTAGCAAACCGTGCTTTGAAACCATACTTGCAAATCATGCATCGAAACCATGAGACTCCCAATAAGGGACCGCCTCGGCGACTAACCATCGCTCAAACTTTCCATTGCGACTAACCATCGCTCAGACCTAACGGTCTTTTGAACTCAGGGAACAGCTACGGCATAGCCTTCCCGCTTAACTTGAACGTAACGTGTTCCATAAGTGTCAACATACCATGGCTAACTTCCCACTGAACCAACCGTGGCTCGTGCCTTAAACCAACTCGTGTTCTACACGACGCTATCGTCCAAGTCATAACTTATATGACGGGCCTTGGGATCGTGGGACTATATAACTTGACAACTGCAGAAGGAGCAGGACAGCACTTAGAATGACTTAGGTCGACCGGCATAACTTTGTCTAACTTACTCAAGCCTACAACTTAACCCGAGGGACAAGCAACGGCTATGCCAAGCCTTGCATCGTGCAAGCGTGCATGCTTTATCGAGCATTTACGCGGGCGACGTCTATGACTTAGGCTAATTCATAGTTTTTTTATCGAAGACCAACTTTCCTTCTCCCAAGCCACGGGACGAAGGATCGAGTATCATTTTAAAAGCACGTCGTACACCAACTCTAAACCGATCGTTGGACCTTTTTCCATGTTCTAACTCAAATCCGACCCGACTTAGGATTATTCCCTTAGCTATGTGGATTCGTCTCTTTTATTATCAAGCCTACTTGTGCATTTGAAAACTTTCAATTTATTATGTGAAGGCTAAGATGAGGCAAGTTCACCGAAACTACCCCACCTGAGCGAAGAGTCGCCTCGACCGAGCGATGTCTTCGAGCAACCGTTGCAAGGCTAAGTTCGAACGACGTCGGCATTTTGATTCCTCCGATTGACTGAGTGGGACGAGGCACTACATCATACACCACTCAGAAAAAGTTTCATCCTCGAAACTAACTGAGTACACTTATCGACTTATAACTCGAATGTTCAACGACTCTCGTACAAAATTCTTCTATGCATTTCTCAAATCTAAGCCACGCTCGTGCTACCCATAATCATTTCTTCTAAACTCACGATCTCGTAATCCTCGACACTTTTCCATTCCTCAAGTCTTACTTAAATTCAACGTATCACTTGGTTGGATCATGCACATATTTTAGGCGTCTCCAAAATACATGTATTTCAGCCAAGCCTCGTGATAGCGAATTCCGCCATCACCGCTCGAGTCAGATCGTGCACATATTCAAGCATCCCTGATATACATGCATGTCAACCGAGCCTCGTGAGCGGTGCCTCCATAATTCCTATCTCTTTGTGCTGGGACGTCTGCCTAACCGCTAGGCTATGTCTTTAGGCTAAGGTCATTTGTCAGTATTGGAATCATAGTTCCCAAACAACAATATCAACACTGACCCCATCCTAAGGTCAAACCAAATTGATAGTATGGGTTTTCTACCCAAGCTCGCATCACTTCAATTTTTAAACATCGAGCATCGATTCCCTACACATATTCCAACATTCGTCATACGGGGTCTTAGTCATTCAGCAAAGCCATCCTATGATAACTCACATTTTAATCAATTCCTCGACATATCAATATTACTCGTTCATCAAGCCATTTCGTATAGTCTATCTCTTCGAACACGTTCGACATAATTCGCCTATCAATCCTTCCAATTCAAGCATGCTACGATACAATTTGTTGCTAAGCCGTAATTCACATTTCATATTTCCTAAGTTGTTCATCAAAATTCATGTATTCGATCATAAGGTCGTCTAAATTAACAATATGTTGCGCCCCGATCTCACGCGAGTCAGATTATCCACGGTGGGCATGAATCACCATGCACGCTCCTGCGGGATAATCATTCTCATCGGGACATAACACTTGTTTTGGGTCTAGACTAATTTATTCTCGATACGTAGATTGGATCTATTAAATCCTCAAGTTTACTCAATCATCAATTGCAAGTCCAAATATCCTCAAATTTTTCTTCGCATCAAACCAACAAGTCGAGACAATCAAAGTTGTCGCATCCTAATTTTTTTCGAGCTTGATTATTCCTACGACATGAATCACTATGTCAGCGCTCACGCGGAACGATTGCCCCAAATCCGACGCGATGCATGTGTGAGGCTGGAGTTGCGCTCACGCAAGACAAAAATATCGACGATGTGGTTATCCGCATAACCATCAAGACACTTCTATTTTCATCCACATTTATTTCAATCAAAATCCTAAGTATAGCATCCGTCAGAACAATAATACTTGCACTATCGTCATTCCTCGAATTACAGTGCCCCCGAGTTATCGTATATCGATCTTTGATACGCATCAATACCATCGATGATATGCGTAACCTGACAATCTTCCTTTGTAACGAATTTCGAGTCGTGCGAATGAAGCTATCGTCCGACTGGATAATCTCCTCGACATTCAAATTCAAGTTCGATCATTATTCCTCAAATCATTCACAACATCAATTTTCTCAAACCCAAATTTGCGTATTGTTTATCCGTTTATCTTAAGTCATCGAGCAACATTTTTCTTCAAATTATATCATTTCTTGCTAACTCAAATCATCGAGAAACATCCATTCCAATCTTCATAGTCATTTTTAAACATTCGAATCAAACTTTTTATGCATGCTATCTTTCCGTCGTGCTAACTTTTCGTATACGATCCGCATTAATTTCTTCGATCAAGTTATCCATTCGTACACCCTAAATTTTCCTCGATTTGCTTTCACCTACTCAATCATTTTGCATTTCATACTCATGCAATCACTATCCCGTGCGCATTATCTCTAATTTGTTTGAATTGATTCGTCCTTATCTTCAAGACTACAACTTATTCAACGATACTCAATCTACGGCTTTGAATAACGCGATGCTTGCTGATAGACTTATTGACACCCCGCATCCTAAATTGACTAACATCCCTGAAGCTATCACATACACCACTCAAGGATGAATTCATTCGACAAATCCTCAAAACTATCATTCGAATCTAAAATCGACTTCTTCAAAATTTTTGTTCGAACCATTCCTCGAATTCCAAGCAAGCTCATCTATATCGATACGACGTTATCGTCACTCGATAGCGCCCCTATTGATAGTCATCCCACTTACTCAATCGAGTCTAACTCATTCTTGATCAACACATTTGAATCCCGTACTCGACTTTTCTAAGGTCGATGCAACTTTGGTGTATATGCCCAGCCCAACTTAGCCAATCGTGCTACGTGAACCATCTTTTATTTCTTATCAAAAACTGTTCTCCTACATTTTATAAATTACATAGACTTATTGGATGGACATCCCGTGGGACATTTGAGAGAGAGCGTACTAACGATATCAACTTGTGGAAGCAACAGAGTTTACGGAAATAACGGAGTTAAAGAATTCAATCAAAAGTTCAAGGACGTAAAGCCGTGCTCTGATACCATTATATCACACCCCGTTCCCGTAAGAGTGATCGTCCTTGCTAAGGCGTGATGACGTACGAGCCTAGATTGCGCTCGTGCAAGGCTAGTTCCATAACGGCCGATTACAGCGGCTGGGAGGGGGTCGTCGCACAGAAGTCCCAAGTAGAGACATTGAATAATAGCAGCAAAAATTTAGAACAAAACACAAGTAATTCAAAAGATACATTTTATTGATATTGAAACAAGGATCACAATGGGGCGCAAGGACAAGATTATAAGTCACTCAAGCTCACTCTTCTCACATTACAAGTCACTCGACTCTCTCATATCTCTCAATACATATCTTGAACCAGCGGATGCTTTGGAAGGCGATGCCCATACATTATGTCCCGTATCAGTCCTGACGCCATGCGGCCGCACTCCTCAATTTGCCAAGGAACTTCATTCCTCGATGCATCCAAGCGAGCTCTGCACCATGAGCTTCTACCTGTGCCTGCACATGAAAATTGTGTGGGTGTCAGTACTCAACTGTACTGGTAGAATGAGCTCCTCGTCCACCCATACAAAACTAATACGTTTGATTTACTTTGTGCAACTTAGTCCCTTTGTATTGTCTTTCTAGTCTTGCCTTAGAATCAGTTTTAGGACAGAGGCCTTGGCCTATTTTGTGTCTCAAGATCATCCCGTGCTTGCAACAACGCTAACATATCAAGTCGTGCTTACCTTTCGGCCCGTAATTAAATACGCAACTACTCGGTAAGACTCTATTTTTGTGTGACCGTGCTACCTTTTTGAGGCAGTGCCTCGCCACTTACTGACTTACCCGTACTTGTGTTATGACAGTGCGGCCGTGTCTCATATCTTGAGGTCGTCCCCAGCAACTCAAGGTAACATAACCAAACTTGCCCTACGGCCCTTTCCAACTTAACCTGAGACCAACTCGACTTGTGGAACTTACGTGGACAACTCATAATCCTGACGCCACATTCATGCCGAGGCACGGTGTCTACGTTGTAGCCAAATCTTAGGCCCAAACTTTGTGTTCTGACTGCACACACATACAACTAGACTCAATCCAAAGGCACACACACGGATTGCCGCCCGTGCCGACCCATCTATATGAACTGGTCACTGGCCTAAGCTATTTTGGACATAGCCTGGTAGCCGGCGGCCCCTACAACGCGAGTAGCTAACTCCGAAGCAAGTCCCCGCACTACTAATTGCTGCCTAGTAGACGGAAGCTGCCTTGCAAACCCGAGTAGCGGGCTTCGAAGTAAGACCCTAATCTATCGGCTTCTTTTTACCCATCTTGGCTATTACCTCGTTTCTCCTATGGCCAGATTGGTCCCTTGGCCCAGGCTTTCCGATCCGAAAAAAATGGTAAAAACACCCCTTGTCGACAAGTAGTCCATGACCACGCACCTACGACAACATCTAGACTCACGTAAATGCAAGGCCTAATTTGTGGAATGACTCATCCAAACTTAGCAAACCGTGCTTTGAAACCATACTTGCAAACCATGCATCGAAACCATGAGACTCCCGACAAGGGACCGCCTCGGCGACTAACAATCGCTCAAACTTTCTATTGTGACTAACCATCGCTCAGACCTAACAGTCGTTTGAACTCAGGAAATGGCTACGGCATAGCCTTCCTACTTAACTTGAACATAATGTGTTCCTTAAGTGTCAACAGACCGTGGCTAACTTCCCACTGAACCAACCGTGGCTCGTCCCTTAAACCAACTCGTGTTCTACGCGACGCTATCGCCCAAGTCATACCTTATATGACGGGACTTGGGATCGTGGGACTATTTAACTTGACAACCGCAGAAAGAGCGGGACAGCACTTGGAATGACTTAGGTCGACCGGCATAACTTTGTCTAACTTACTCAAGCCTACAACTTAACCCGAGGGACGAGCAAAGGCTATGCCAAGCCTTGTATCGTACAAGCATGCATGCTTTATCGAGCATTTACGCTGGCGGCGCCTATGACTTAGGCTAATTCATGGTTTTGTATCGAAGACCAATTTTTCTTCTCCCAAGCCACGGGACAAAGGATCGAGTGTCATTTTAAAAGCACGCCATGCACCAACTCCAAACCGACCGTTGGACCTTTTTCCATGTTCTAACTCAAATCCAACCCGACTTGGGATTATTTCCTTAGCTATGTGGATTTGTCTCTTTTATTATCAAGCCTACTTGTGCATTTGAAAACTTTCGATTTATTATGTGAAGGCTAAGATGAGGCAAGTTCACTGAAACTACCCCACCTGAGCGAAGAGTCGCCTCGACCAAGCGATGTCTTCGAGTAGCCGTTGCAAGGCTTTGTCCGAACCGTCGGCGTTTCGATTCCTCCGATTGACTGAGCGGGATGGGGCACTACAAAAGGTACAGTCTCTCGACCGGTTCCTGGGTCGTTGGAAACCATTCGTCCATGAAGGGATTGGGCACCCTGAGGTAAAAGTGACCTCATGATTAGGAGATGTCGTGTCTATTAGTAAGATGAGCTAGAATGTTCCAACTGCTAATCACGAAGAATGACCCATGGACCGTCATATAGATATGTGTCGATTAGTAAAGAGCTAAACCCTGAGCCACAGCTGCTTATACATATGTATATTAGTGTAAAGCTAAACCTTGAGTCACAACTGCTGGTGTATGCATGTATTAGTGCAGAGTTGATCCTTGAGTCACATCTGCTAATCGATGAGCATGCATCGATAACGATTGTTTTTAGCCTAACCATGCAGAGACGAACAAGAAACATTATCGGATATGTATATTATGTTTTCCTAATCCTTGTCTTGTGCAGGGATGAATCGACGGCTTTGGGTAAGAATCACCAAATGGTGATGTCCGTTTTTGGTTTCTATGTTTAATTATATGAACTGCCCCCATAATATCTGTCCACATAAAGTATTTCTCTGAGAAATTATATAGAACTAGACTACTGATACTGCTAATCGTTACATACAGAAAGAATGAGCAATGCATGATATAGTTTTTCCTGCTACAGTCCCTAACAAACTGTTATGGCTTACGAGACATGTTGCGCACATCATATTGATGAAGTGCTATCGTACATGAAGTTTGACCTGTTATTTGGCTTGATTGAAAGAAAGAAACGTTGGTTTTCGAAATAGTTTTCAAAAGAAGTAATCTGACTCTGTACTGCATGAAATGAACATAAGTAAAAGTAGTAAGATCATATCATAAGAAATGTTTTATCCTTAAATGAATTAGTGATCATTTCAGACGATGTAGTCTTTGTTCACATTCACCAGTATGTTGATATACTGACCCACCATCAGTTTGTACGCAGGTGCAGGATGCATTAAGATGGATAGTCCAAAGCGATAGCCCGAACCTCATCTTCAGGAGCCAGAAATCAGAAGAGACGTAGAGATGGATTTTCCATCCAAGAGATAATCATCTGTTTCAAAGAGTTGGTTTTGTATATAAAGGGATGTAATGTATGGAATGGGATCATTGTAATCTATAAAGTTTTTGAGAGTTTGTAAGCCAACTATGGCATCTATAAGAGAGAAATGAGAGCTTTGTAATATGTTCCAAAGAATATCAATAAAGAATTTTTTTCTGCTATTACTGTGTTGAATTCATATTCTGCAATATGTCCGCTGCTAATTTTAAATATATGCATTATGTTCTGCTGTGTTATTGTCTATCTTGTCTATTTTGTTACTGTACAGATCTTGGTCTTATGCAAGTGTAACTTAGTTTTGCACGACATCACACCGAAGCGAGGATGAACGGTTCCACAGAGTCCGAAGCAAGGACGAAAGAAGTCTGCGAGATCGGGGCGTGACAATTTCAGTTCAATAAATTGAATAGGTCCAATACTAGTTCAACAAGCTTAGGTAGAGCCTATGTTAGGTTGCCATAACCTATTGGGACTAATGTAGATTAATTTTATTTAGATTTTGTACAGCCATGGAGGTTCAAACCCATTCCAAGATATACTTTCCTATTTAGGAAACCAGCTCAATCTATTGAGGTACACCTAGCCATATCTATTGATTGGATTACCAAAACTCAACCAAACTTCCTCAAACCAATTTCTATCAAACCCTAACCCTCTCCCCCACCTCTCCTTATATATAATAATATAATAGGGTCGGCCACCCCCTTTAAACCCCCCAAAACTGAAATACCTTCGGCCTCACCAATCCGTCGATACCTCTTCATCCACTCGATCAAACTACCCTTTTTGACCTTCATTCATTGAGGCACCACCTCCATAATGATCCTAAGATATCTTTCTTCAACCCTAGTATAGCTCCCAGTTTTCCAAATGAGAATAATTTTAAAATTTTGTATTTATAATTATTTTAATAATGATATTTAATTCATGATATAATTTTTTGGTGATTTTAAATTATTTTAAAATTATTTAAATCAATGACTTGTGGTTTTGACGTTTTGCTAGTGAAACCCTAAAGACTGTTTGACCTAGAGCCTAACCATGTGATTATGATATTTTAATGTCATTTCTGGCCTAAGAATATTTTGCATTGACCTCTTTGAATTATTTTGATATTATTTTATTATTTATGATATTGTTTTGGGATTATTTAAGTCAGGTTCGAAAGAATTGAGTCAATGCTGGATTTCTAATTGAAATAAGAAGAAATTTAGTATAATGGTAGAGGTTATAGTTTAGCCAGTTGACCAGAAAATCATATCAAGAAAATAGAGTCCAAGAAGACGGGTTTTAGTGAGACATGATATACCTACACGAAGGTGAGCTCGTCTAGGTCTTACATATAAGATTTGTTGGAGGGTAACAGCTAGTATTACATTCCGAATATCAAAGTCACGATAAGGAACGTCAAGGATCTCAATTAGAAAGTGGGAGTTCAAGAGGTGGTAATTAATGCACAAAAATAATGAAGATCGAGTTAGTCATCTGCTTCTGATACTCTTAAGTTCATCTGGTCATAACTTGCTAATCATATCTTTACCTCACCAGTCTCCATATAAAAATTTAACCTTTACTTAAACCCTTACCATGACTACCGTAGGCAATTCCCAATTTCCAAACATCACACTTGAAGCACAGCCCTCACATTTAGGAATCAACATTAACCATTTATTTAAATTTCCAAGTTCTTTCACCTTGTCTTAAATTTGACCCAAAACCTCTAAATCCCGTTTACGAATTCCTTGAACTTGTTCAAATTGTTCTCCTTGTATTATTTAATTTAAATCTCTAGGCCTTACAAAACTTATCTTCCATCATAAAATCAACTTCCGTATTTTCTTCGACATACACCCTTGAATATTATTCTCCTAAAAATATTTCACAACAATCTCTAAACTTCCATAACTTTGTGTTCTCTCTATCCCTAGTCATTTCCTCGCAACATCTTATTTAATATCCTTATTAAACATAATTAACTTCTCTTTTCCATTACTAACCTTGTACATAGCCTCAGAGTAAATGTTTTCCCCAGAATCAATAACCAAGATTTTATAAGTTCTCAAAACTATGTTGACCTCTGATATCCTCATTAGTTTTGAATACACCTATAAATTATCTCATAACCCCAAAATTTCTCTAAATGTAATTGTTTCCAGATTGGCAGTATACATCTCTTTATTCTATTCGAGACCTTTACCACATTTCTATCTCAAGTTTCCATATGGAACACTCCACATTTGATTTCCTTTAGATCATCATAAAATAACCAGTTACGTCTTCTCTGAGCTACATAATTTACGTCACTTCTTTAGCCTTTCCCATGCAAAAGATACGAAGATTCAAGGGTTTCGAAGTACATCTGGTAGGGACGACAAGATATGGGTAATTAATGTAATGAGACAGAGTTTAAGATAAGAGGTAAATAAGAATGCAAGGGAATAATGGCGAGAAAGAATAATGAAGATATGTTCCTTCTCATCGGTTCAAACGAGAGGAACCCATCAAGCTTAAATTCAATAGCAAGGAATGAGGGTGAATCCAAACAAGAGGAAAAGGAATTCCAATTGAAGTTCAAAATAAGTTTCTCAGGGGTCGTCCCAGAAATCTCTCAAAGAATCCTAAGTGTGATTGAGTACCTTGGATTTGAAAATATTAATCTAAATACAAAATTAAATCAACAACTACAAAATTTTATCAAAATCATCAACTAATACCAGGATTCAAAGTTCTACAATGAATCCACAAAATCAAATTCAAATCAAGGAAAAAGGTGAATCAAAACAAGGAAAAGGAGTTTAAATCGGAATTCAAAATGAGATTCTCAAGGGTCATCCCAGGAATCTCTCAAGGAATCCTAACAGTGATTGAGTATCCTCTCATCCTAACATCTTAATTTACATATCCTATAGCAGGCTCGTAGTAGTACAACTAAGTCGTTGTGCTATTACGAAATCGCACTAATGCGAATCTCGACCTGTATGGGCCACCACTAAAAACGTGTCACGACCCGCACCCTAGAGTTAGGGCACGAAAAGTGGGTACGTCCAGCCTACGTCGCAGTGTCGGCGGTAGAACGCTGTCCTAGGTCTCATGCATCTAACAATATAAGGCTAAATAGTTTATACTCCCCGAATGGGGGTGACATAGCAGATACAGACTCAATCACATCTAATGTAGAGCATGATAAGGATAGATAAAACATAAAATCCAAAAGAGGTACAACAGAGAGAAATCTAAGTGTCTAAGATACACAAATCCAGAAATACATCTCAAATCTCCAAACTCAGATACAGTAATCCATAAAGTAAATACAACTCCAGACAATTAAAATAACTAGCTAAACAACCTCTAATGTGTCTCCTCTAGGCTAGCAGGCAACCTCCAAGCTATCTGTAAAATTTATCAACAGGTCCAGTCAGGACGGGAACGAGCACATATCTCTAAAACAGTTCATAGCAGGTTAGGAGTATAAATCATGCAATAGAGTAAAATACAGGAAGTGCTAAATAGAAAGTACGAGTAAATAGGAGATATTTTGTAACTGAAAGTAAATACATGATAGTAGAGACTGTAAGTGGCTACGTGATTTAAAGCACAATGGTTATGTAAACGGCTTGGGGGCACATGAATACAAATAAGGAGGCACATGAATACAGCTACTGGGGATAGTGATCACATAACCAATTCTACTCACCCCGCCCCAATCAATACACAAGGATCCGTTCAAGTTATGTTATAAGCACATGAATACAGCTAAGATACGTGAACTCATGTAATGAGTAGTACATGAGGCACATGATAAGCACATGAAAGCACATAAAGCACATGAGAACATGTAAAAACATGAACTAGTACGAGTACAAGGAGTACCTGATGCACATGATAAAGTACATGAACATGAAATACCCAATGCACCCGTAGAGGGATAACATCTCAGGAAAGGATCCATATAGTACTAATCCGTGAAGATACGTGTCAGCATCAAGTAGAGTAATCTAGAGCAAGAAAATAATCCAGGTAAGTATAAAAAAATCAGAGAATATACTCGCTTGATATCTGAATGTCCAAGGTAAAGATACTGTCCGAGGAGAGGTGTCTTGCTCCTAATTAGACCAGCACAAGTCACAACATGTCCAGAAGGGTAATATAAAGCACTACAATGCATTCTACATGAATCTAGGTTAAACTAGGCCAAAGTCAACCCTTGGTCAACTCTGGTCAACTGTACTAGTCAAACTAGGTCAAACTAGGTCATGTCCTAACCCAGCAAGTCTTACTAGGCCTAACCAAGAGTATCCTAGCAAGCACACATCAATACAAGGCTATACAAGCCAACATACACCCAACTCTATATAGCATGCAATTATTCAATACTCAAATAGGCAAGAATTCATATTGGATATACACTAGGTAATCTATTACTTAAGCTATATATGTCTACACATATATACACATGCATATATTGGTATTCAATATTAGGTCTATAATTATGGCATTTCAAATGGTTATAAAAACTTATATATTACAACACAATATGCTAACATATATATAATATACATACATAGCTAAGTTAACTATATTCATAAATACTTATTTAAGAGGCTATGTGTGTGTATGTGAACATGGCAAAGGGGCAAGTGAGGGTTAAATGGACATAAATAGTGTATACATATCAAAGAGTGTCAAAGTGTAAGTGAACAAAGTGTCAAGTGTGATAGTGTCAACATAGTGTAAGGGGGTACATGAGGTAATATAGGATTTGTGTTAACATAGAACATTACATCTCATTAACTTGTATATTGCATACAATACATCTATTATTACATTACATTCATGCTTGCATTCATTCATCATTCATTTATTCTCTTGCACTACTATATGCACCATACATTACATACTATGGAACCTACATATTCATTACAAGCCATACTTATACATACTTACATTAGATAGGATACTTATACCTCATACATCATTTATTTAACCGTTTACTCATGCTTGCATTCTTTATTTAATTACATAATGTATATACATTAACATGGGTTAAAATCAAATAGAACATTATATTACACACAAGGGTACACAAAATGCACATGCCGAATAATAACTCCTACTAATAATCAATACTGTACCATCTCAGCATGAATTAAATTCTAGGATTAAAGTATGTTATAAATCTATGTGTTAGCTTTCCGAAACTTTAAACGGATCACGTTTTCGTTTCCGGAAACTCCCGGAATCGCAAAAACACCGAAAACGCGTTTGTCTTTCGTACAGCTGACACTCAAATAATTCTCCAGAAAGTTACAGAAAGAATTAGGCTATTAATACATGTTTTTGGAAAGCTAACTTCAATACGCTTCTTTTAAAGCAAACGAGAGAATAAACCGAGCTTTGAGCTAGAAGTTATGACATTTCTAAGTTAGGACTGAAATTAAAAACGTGGATAAAAATTATGACGGATTTAGATAGTTTGAGCCAAAAGAATACACAATATATATCCTAATTATTCACAACAATAATAAAAATAATAATATGAGGAACCACACTCACAAACTTTATTATATAATCATCATGAACCATTTATTACATATATAAATATATATACACTCTCATTACAATATATATATATATATATATATATATATATATATATATATATATATATATATGTAACATGAACACATCTATAAGAGATACATGAATGAAATCTAAAGTACTCAAGAACACATCTCTACATATTCAAATCTGAGATTTAATATGAATTAATTCATTTAATCAATATTTTAAATATAAAGTGTGTCCAAGTTTGGGGGGTTTTCCCATGAACACAAGACACAACAATAATACAATAGAAATCCCTAAAGGACACATAATGGACACAAGAGGACACAAAATAGGGACACAACAATGGGAGTCATTTCTATGGTTAAAACTTTCCTAAATGCAAAATGGAGAAATAAAAGAGAAGGAAATATTACCTAAAGGAGAGAAAATCCAAGGAGAAATGCTTCTTCCTTGAGAGAGCTTGAGAGCACTTGGGGAAGAAGACTTCTCAAAGAAAGAAAATGAGATGGGAGTCCTATTAGGGCCGGCCACAATGGTTATATCCCCTCTTCATTGAATATTACAAGTTTGCCCCTCCCTTAGTTACAAGTGTTTAAAACAATTTTGGTTAGGGTTTGGGGGTAAAAGGGTCAAAATAAAAACTCTAAATGGTTAACCTAATAATTAGGATTATGACTAATCTTTCTAACATGACTAATTAAAATGTGGGCCATGGCTAACTAATGCATGGGTCCAACTAGAGTCTAAGTTACCCCGGGTCCCCATTACAAGTCGGATTGAGATGAAATTCGAACCCGACTCAAATAATCCCAAAACAATATCATAAATAATAAAATAATATCAAAATAATTCAAAGAGGTCAATACAAAATATCCTTAGGCCAGAAATGACATTAAAATATCATAATCACATGGTTAGGCTCTAGGTCAAACAGTCTCTAGGGTTTCACTAGCAAAACGTCAAAACCACAAGTCATTGATTTAAATAATTTTAAAATGATTTAAAATCACCAAAAATCATATCATGAATTAAATATCATTATTAAAATAATTATAAACACGAAATTTCAAAATTATCCACATTTGGAAAACTGGGTGCTATACCTAGTAAGCCCCCAAGGAGCCACAACACCTTGTTTGGTTGGTGGAGACACAAACCCAACCCCAAGCACAGCTGCACCATTGAAATCTAAACTACAAGTTAGTTCTGTTTGCACCGACATTTTGGTACTTTTTAATGATCCATTGGCCGCAAACCAATTCTAGTGCGTAGCCCTATGTGTCTACTTACTTTTCTAATTGGCCATCCACATGGTTTCGTACAGTTTGTTCGTGGCATCTGTTTTACGAACATCTGTCCAGGTTGAACCAATTATATTGCGTGTGAGTTTCCGGCGACTTGCGAAGCACTTCGACCACTCTAAAAAATTTGATAACACTCTTGACACCTTGATATATCCATCCAATATGCTTATGGGTTATTTTTTTTGAGTTGTTATATTTTATTAAGATCTATTTTCATTATGTCATTTTCGGAACATCGAAATATTTGGAATCTAGACTTCATTTTGGACTCGAAACTATATGAAACTTTTCTTGTAATGCCCAGTCCTAATACACGTAGGACCAGGCATACGAAACATGCCAACTGCATGCATACGAAGAATACTCCAATATATAAAATTCTTCGAACACACACATAAGCTGTAATTAACTAAACCAGAGGTAGTCATATGTAATCTATATCATGTCAACAGAACTCAAGAATAAGGCAATAGTCCAAATAATAAATAAAAGAGTCAAAAGATAACATAGTCGGGTGGAGACAAATCCACTACTAAACATCAATAAAAATAGTCTGAGATAACTCTGTTGGCCCATTGGTCATAGTCACACCTGATTTTGATAATCAACCTAAACTTTGGTCGATACACAAATAATACACTATAGGTATAGAAACAGATCGTCTACTTCCAACAGGCTACTACTTATCGTCTTCATCATACAAAAACTACATATGTAGATCAAGATTTGTTTTTCTATTTTATTATGTATATTTTCTTTTATTGAGTCTAGAAAAAATATAAGGCTGGTCAGATTGGCAACTGGCTTTCTAAACTCCACATTCAAAAGCCAACCTATATACCTAATTATATATTCAATCCTATATCAAACCCATATCCAATAGACATACAAAAAGCCCATATATTATTTGAATCGATATTCATATGAGAACTTTACCCGAGTTCGGTCCAAGTTCTATCCAAGTTATGCTAGTCTGTGTTTTTAGAACAGTTTGGTCCTCCTAAATCTCCTAAATATCTATAACCACTTTTCGACTTACAAAATTTATGGAACTAAACTCTGCCCGAGTTCTACCCTAAAAAAATGCTATAAATAGAGAACTTTCCATTCCAAATCATTCATTCATTCCTCTCTTCTCTCTCTATTTAAAAGCATTACAGAGGTATTCACTTGCATATCTAGCCTTTAATGACTCCTAGACAAGCCAAGTGTCATTCCATTTCAATATAGAGTTTAGTGTTCAACTTGTAAAGAAGGCTCTCCGAAAACGTTTCAGTTTTCAAGTTTGTCATATTTTAAGTTGTGAGTCCTTCGGATAAAAATTTGTGGTTGTAAGTAGCTACAAGCGCTCGGTTAAAGTTTGTGCCATAGTGGATTAATATCGAGCAAAAGTACTCGAGACCGGACTAGTCCTCTCAGAGGGATATCAGTATACATTGTTGTCATGAATTTGCTTTTCTGATACTCTTTACTCTCTGTATTTAAAATTTCATAGTTTGCTTCATATTTTATACCTGTGATACTGCTTAGAATATTTTTAATTGGTGATTATCTTTCCGCTACACACACGCACTCTATTCACCCCCCTCTAGAGGTGCTCAACGTTCCTATAATTGGTATCAGAGTATGTTATATACAAATATAACACTCTAGAAAATATATATATCGCAGCCGTGAAATCTATATTCATAGGTGAAGGGAAATCCACAAATTGACCCCCACTATTTGATGGAATAAACTATACATATTGGAAAACATGAATGAGTTTCTTTTTAAAATTGCTTGACTTCGATCTTTGGTCGATAGTTATATACGGCTACAAAAAGCCACCAATAATAGTGATTGATGGTAATCTTGTGGACAAGCCATATGATAGATACACGGATTCAAAGAAGACACAAGCTAGTCTTGACATAAGAGCAATCAATGCACTATTTTGTGCTATTGATAAGACTAAGTTTAATAGAGTATCTACATACACCACTTCATACGAGACCTGACTTCTTGAGGTAACTCATGTAGGAACTTCACAAGTGAAAGAATCCAAGATCAGCAGACTAACTGTAGAAGCATGAAAAAAATTTAGCAAATGAAGCCCCATGCGCCCAAGTCAGTGAAGCTCCATGCGCCCAGTTAGTGGAACTCCATGGGCCCAGTCAATAAAGCTCCATACGCCCAGCCAGTGAAGTTTCATGCGCCTAAGACTAGCTCCTCCAAAAAGATGGCACATAGCCTGAGACATGGCTATGCGTCCAAGCCTGACTCAGTCAAAGCCATGATCAAAACGTGCCCCAAAGCATACGGCCACGTCAGTCTCCACGAGCAGTCGTACACCGAAGCATGTGGCCACGTCAACACCACGACCAACCCATGATCTTGCAGCTTGTATGCGCTTACATCCTATGCGCCCAAAGCAGAACTATGCGCCCACATAAAAACCAGCGTGTTTTTTCTTATGGTAGCATAACATCATTCCAGCTCAAGAACGACTATAAAAGGAGGGTCTCATCCCTCTTCAAAAGACAGAACGGAGAGCATCTTCAAGAGCTAAATTGCTGCACTTCTTGCCAATAAGCCGAGAGTTAGCAATTTTTGTAGGTTTTCTCCCACTTTTGTAATCGAAGTGTCAACGGAGTAAAGGAGCAACTGCCGCTCGATCTCCATCGTCCTATTCCCCAGAATTCTTTTTTGTATTCGGGTATCCTCAGCGCAGGATCTCTCAGGCGTACTCAATTTATGGTGCCTTGTGCCAATAAAAGAAAAGACAGCATTTTCTTCTTCTTTTTTGTGTGTGTCCACAAAAATGGCGACTCTGCTGGGGACTACCTTTTCCTCTGACGAGAAGGTGGTGGCGCAATCCGGTACCGACAAAGTGGGGAGTACTCAGAAGATGTTGATCATAAAATTCGATCAGCAGGAGTTCGAAGAGGTGCTTTCGAGGGACGGCTCAACTCCCTCAAAATTAGCAAAGCCAAACAAGTCTCACAAGACTTGGCTTCCGAAGGCTCGCTGTGCATATCCTGCTAGTGTCATAGTAGATATGCAGCTGGAGGACTCTGTCACATGGGCGCATGACTCTGCCATAGAAGTTCTCCAAATGGAGAAGGCTCACGCCATTCTGGGCTCTACTAGTCCAGTAACTTCTTTCCTGCACAACCAACAACAGGGTGTTCGACACTCGAGACTTGGCAAAGGAAAATACTACGATGCCAAGAATCGGGGGGTACGACACTCTGGCCAAACCCGGCGAGGCTCACAAACGAAGGAGGCCAAACTGGAAGAAAATAGCGCTGCTCTACCAGGCATGCGCCCAAGGCCATGCACCCAAGGGAGTGTTTGGGCGCATAGCCCCAACCAGAACACTTTTGTCTTCAGCAGGCTGGGTATCCAAAGCCATGTGCCCAAAGCTATGCGCCCAGGCTCTCTGGATCCATACTATACGCCCACATCAAGGAGGCTCAGACATGCTGTCAAGGAGCATGCGCCCAAGGCCAGTCTCTACGGCCTATGCGCCCACAATAAAAAGACAGGCCCTAACGCGTATAGCACGGGGCTGTCTTCAAGGACATCACAGAACTTAGGTGTGGGGGTTGCCCCTGTACGTGAACAAAGTCTGGATGCGCCTACTCTTCTTACGAACCCGCATGCAAAGCTCGGCGATGCATGCAACATGGGTTGTAAGGCAAAACTCCCTTCCGCTGCCTTGTGCGACATGATAAATCATAAGCGTAAAGCGAGGGAGGACATAATAATTCATAGTGGACATCCGTGCACCAGTATTGTTATCAACTGTTGTTGCTCCAAAGCAACAAGAGTGCCTCAGAGAAAATCTGTGTTTCGACGGCTGTACTTCTCTGACGATGAGAAGCCACTGTGTGTTTCATCCAACATGGCTTCATGGGGTCCTCCTTACGGAAGCCCCAATCAAAGATGGTGGACTACGAACTCAACTTTCTCTCTCAGTTCTGCGAGAAGAAGAAGAAGTCTACCAACAGATGGCCAGCAGGCTGTCACATCTGAAGGAGTTTATATGGGTACTCGGTCAAAGGCAAGGTTTCATACGAACGACAAAGAATCCCAAGCTGGGGGTAGTATTCCCTCAGAGTCTGAAGCAGATGACCCTCACACTAGGGGTAGCCTTCCAGAGGACGACGATCCCTCTGAATCTGATGGCGACTATCTGCCTTCTCTACTTGAAGATGAAGGACTGGTCCACTCGGAGACGGACAGTATCAGCACCAGTTGTACTGTTTCCTCTGTTCTTCCTCGTATGTTATCTACATACATGGCAGACGGAGAAAGACCTGAAGAAGTCAGTGATCAGACCAGCAAACGGCTAGAGGGTCTTGAAACAGCATTCGCCAAGATCACCGTTATGCTTACCAGTACCGTGGCGGTTCAAGCTGCTGGGACTGTTCCTCCACCTCAACAAAATGTCTCGGCCTACGCTAGTTCGGCTCACAGCAACAACCCTTCTTCACTGCAAAAGGAGTATCATTCTGTTGTGCCTCCTCTAAATCTTGCAAATGCTGGGGATGGTCCTCCGCCAACAACGCCTGACAACCGTTCAGCAGTCGTTTTCTAACACCTGCTCAATCAACAGGATGCAATTGATTCCCAGGTCGCTCGTCTCGACACCATCTCACACAAAGACGAGCTTCAGAAGATGGGGATATCGCAACCGTATCCCCCTGAGTGGAAGAATGCTACTTGCCCTCCTAACTACAAGTCGCTGACGCTGAATTCATTTGACGGGTTGACTTCTCCTCGTCAGTACATGACGTACTTCAACACGCAGAATCTGCACTTGCCCAGAGACGATCCGTTCATATCGAAGCTGTTTATTAGCACCTTGCAGGGGGGGCTTTCGAATGGTTCTGCAGTCTGCTAGACGGATGTATCAATTCATTCAAAGACTTGGAGAGGTTGTTCCTCAACAGGTTTTATGAGAGCGGCATACATGTTAGTATGTCCACCCTCATCGAGTCCAAGCAAAGGAGGACTGAGTCTGTCATCGCCTTCATCGAACGCTTCAGGCGGCTAGCACTGAAGATGCCCTTCGACATACCAAACTCAGAACTTATGGATACTTGTCGACATAATTTCCTACGATAATATTTTGTCTGGGTATACATAAGTATGATACATGGCCCACTTTTATTGGGGTCGCTGATGCTGCAGAAAATGACGTTCCTAACTTGGAACAACTGGGGTTGAAAATACCCAAATTCGAAGATAAGGGCAAGCATCCTCAAACTATCCCTATTCATGGGGGTAAATGAAAAGAAGTCCTGAAGGTCGACACATCCAAAGGAGCTTCCAATTCTCAGGCCGCCTCCGACAAGCCCAAGGAGACCTTCTCCTTTGACGAAGACGATGTCATTACCATCTTTCATACATTGACGAAGGGTAATAAGCTGACATTGCCTCCACCACGACGTCCTGCAGAGGCGAGCCAACTCAACGATCCCAAGTACTATCTCTATCATCAGTACGTGCATCACTCCACCAAGGACTGCATCGTCCTGAAGAAGAAGATACAACAGCTTATCGACAGCCAAGTGATCAGCCTCAAAGCTGAAGACGAGGTCGTATCTTCTAACATGATCTCTCTTCAGTTTGGTGACTTTCCTTCCACAGAAGTTCCAGACGGCGTGGTCCTAATTCCCAAGGCAATAATGAAAGTTGTCAACCTACCGACATCTCGCAACTCAACATTGGTCCCGCTCACGACTGAACATGGTGAGATCATGTGGGTCCATCCGGACCTTGTGCAAGAAGTGACACAGGGGGTAGTACCTCCCAAAGCAAAAAGGGGCAAGAAGTATAAGTCATGCCATATGGTATCCTCTTCCATCTACGAGGTTCTATCTGGCGAGACACATTCGGGAAAGACTTATCTTCGGACATACGATCCCGCACAAGAAGAAGCAGTACCTCCTCAAGCTTCTGCTGCCCCCACAAGCTCAGAAGCCGGCCCGTCTAAACTTCCAACTACGGACAAAGCCAAGCAGAAGGAGACGCGGTTTGACAAGTCTCTGAAGGCGCCAGCTTCCGAAGGCATGGATCGTCCCTAAAACTTTGACATACTGGCTTAGTTAGCCTATACACCTGTCAGGTTGTCTCTGTTCGGTCTATTGCGACTCTCCAAAGACACGCGAAAGGCTTTAAGTGAGGCATTACCATATGCTGACTCTTACCTCGCTGAAGTCAAAGCCCCTGCTGAAGACCCTGTCTCATGTCCCCACTGCCACAGTACTATGGAAGAGGTGCCCAATATTACCTTCTTACAGGAGGACATGCTACTCAAAAATAATCGTCATGATAGACTCCTGTACTATACAGGGTACATCAGGGCGATCAAGGTGGACCGCATGCACATCGATCCAGGATCCTCCTTCAGTATTATTCCTAGAAGTCTGCTTCAAATTCTGGGAATCCCTCTGCACACGTTGTCTGTAACCAACACAACTATCATGGCTTTCAATGTTGGTCGAATCCATCCGCTGGGCAAGATCCGTCTCAAATGCCAGATCAGTGATCTCCGAACGAAGGTTTCCTACTATGTGATCGATGCCAACGTATCCTACAATGTCTTGTTGGGACATCCGTAGATACACAAGAATATGATCGTTCCTTCCACACTTCACCAGTGCTTCAAGTACGTCAACAGCGACGGTGTCGTGAAGACGGAGTTTGCTGATGTCGATCCTTTTAAGGGCATCGAAGCCTACTATGGAAATTCAGTACTTTACCAATCTCAGCCCCCCAAGGATGATGGCAACGAAGCTGACAATGAAGCTGAAGTAAGTCCATCCTCCAATGATGGTCCCCTGATTATCTGAGTCAAAGGACGTACTACTCCAAAAAGTACTCCGAAGCCTCTCACAATCTGGGTGAAAAAGAAGAACCCTGACAAGGTCAAGCCACTGACCGCCACTCTCAGCAAAACACCCCGGAAGGAACCTACTGATGCCCGTCCTCCCAATCCTGATGAAGTACCCTACGTGGTGAACTCTGCCAAGACTGTGGCTCTTCTTCCAGATGATGATCCTCTCAATGAGTATATTAATACTCATAATAATATACCTTCAGCGAATGATGTTATCCCTGAAGAAGAACTTGCGTATTTCCTTAGTAAAGATTTATCTTTGAATTACTCCGATGTCTATCAATCTCTAAACTACTACATAGATACGATATACGTCCTAGAAAATGGCATAGGACCACACCTCTGCATGTCGGTCACGATGCCTCACCTGCGGGAAAACGTTTACCCTAAAGATATCCTCTACTTCATCGTTCCAGCCAGAAAGAAGAATGAATAACTAATCATCTTCGGTCGTATAATTGGCGAGAGAAAGTTCGTCCCAGACTCTACTTCTCCCAAGCACAACACAGAAGCTGACTATGACTCTGGGAAAATGTAAATTTTTTGGTATAGTTGGCAGGCCAAGAACATCATCCAGAACATGGGATACGACATCCAAAGCGACAAAGGGCTAAATTACGGCCGAGGATGAAGGTTGCCAATACGACACTTTGCTCCTCCAGGCAAACCCGAGAACTACTATCAACGAAGCGATGTTGGTTTGGGCTATGTAACTCCTCCAACAACTCTTGAAAGATCAGATGATGAAGCAGATCGTTGTTCTCTTTTCTCTGATTCCTCCCTCTGGGACTCAGACCCCAGCATCGGCGACATGTTCAAAGCAACTCTGTCCATCAACATGGTTTCCGTCGACCAAATTACAGACGATATCCAATCAATTGAGCTTGAACAATGGGCTCAAAAGATGGATACTAGGTGGGAGCTGCGCTTCGAACAACGGAAACCACCTACCGAAGACGAAGTCATCCAATTCAATCTAGGAGATGAAGCATCTTTCAAACAAATCTTTATCAGCAAAAGTCTATCTGGCGATGAACGTCATTCTCTTATACAGCTTATAAGAGAATACATCGACGTCTTTGCATAGAGCTATGAAGACATGCCAGGCTTGGACCCTAAAATCTCCATGCACCGCCTGAACATTCCGTCTAAAGCTGAGCCAGTGAAGCAGCAACAACGACAATTCCGACCAGTCGTTATGGAAGCCATCGAGAATAAAGTCAAGAAGCTCATTGCCAGTGGATTCATTTGCGAAGAACAACACCCAGACTGGGTTGCCAACATCGTTCCAGTCATAAAAAAGAATGGTAAAGTTTGAGTCTGTATCGACTATCGTGATTTGAACTCTGCATGCCCGAAGGACGAGTTCCTTCTACCGATCACCGACGTAATGATCGACAATACTTGCGGCTTCGAGTGGATGTCCTTCATGGATGGGTTCTCAGGCTAAAACCAGATCAAGATGTTCCCCGATGACGAGAAGCACACTTCTTTTCGAATATCGTTGGAGGCATACTGCTATATGGTAATGCCCTTCGGATTGAAGAATGCAGGGGCGACATACCAGCGAGCCATGAACACAATTTTTTACGATCATTTACGAAAAATTATGGAGTGCTACGTAGACGATATCGCAGTCAAAAGTCGTCTCAAGGGCAACCACCTCCAAGACTTGAGAACGGTTTTCGAACTAATGCGTGCACACCAACTCAAAATGAATCCAACCAAGTCTTTTCTGGGAGTCTCCAGCGGCAAGTTCCTTGGTTTCGTCATCACTTCAAAGGGTATACATCTGGACCCGGAGAAAGTGAAGGCTATCCTCGACATACATCCTCCAAGAAACCTCAAAGAGCTACACGGACTACAAGGAAGGCTAGCCTACATCAGACGATTCATTTCGAACCTCTCTGGAAGGTGTCAACCATTCACTCAGCTCATGAAGAAAGACGTATCTTTTATCTGGACTGAACAATGTCAACGCGCATTCGACGACATCAAGGCATACCTTACAAGCCCTTCAGTATTGGTAGATCCAATAATGAGGAAGCCCTTCTTACTATATGTCCGTGCTATGGACCATTCTCTTGGTGCCCTATTGGCTCAGAAGAACGAAGGCGGCCATGAACAGGCAATCTACTACCTCAGTCGCATAATGGTGGGTGTCGAGCACAGATACACACCGGTATAGAAGGAATGTCTTGTACTAGTGTTTGCAATCCAGAAGACATGCCACTATGTGTCTGGGCAGACTATCCACATTATATCTAAAGTTAACCCTCTCAGAATACTCATGACAAAACTGGGCTCTCTTAATTCCCATTTAGCTACATGGGCAATGTTGTTGACTCCATGCGATATGATC
>JANAVB010019999.1:4081774-4121774 GCA_029216955.1 Iris pallida
ACTCTCAATTAGGGAGGGTTCTCCTTGCTAGCCAATCCTTCCAAATTGTCCACAAACTGAGATTCCTCAACACAAACAGCAAGTATAGGTGAATTAGAATCTAATGCAATTGGTTTGGATTGAAAATGAATTAAAATGGATTTTTAATGAATTAATGAAGTTGGAAAAATACCTCTTCTTTAAACTTGTGATCTTTTCTAAAAGAGGCTAGCCCTAAATGGAGGAGAGTATAAATAGGGGGGTTCCCAATGTGGCCAGCCATAGTGGGTTAGGGTTAGGGTTAGGGTTGGTGATGGGCTATGGGCTTCTATGGACTTAAGTCATTAATCATGACTTGTGAAGTCATAAGTCATTAATCCATTCTCTATTCAATATTCCTATTCCCAAATTGATTCTAATGACTAGGATATGGTTAACTTAAATTAACCTAGAGTTTCATAATCTAACCAAGTCACTAAAACTAGGGTTAGCTACTAGGGTAGGCTCCAAAGTCAACACTAGTCAAAGTCTAGAATAACCCCTAACTAAAATATACCAAAAATTATATAAATTCTAATAAATCCCAATAATTCACAATAATTCCAAATAAATCCCAAAAATTCAAAAATGACCAAAATACCCTCATACTAGAAATATGGTAGTGACAAATCTACCCTCTTTAAAAGAATTTTGTCCTCGAAATTGAAAGGCGAAATGCAACTGATGAGAAGGATAGAAAGTATACCTCACGGTCCAAAAAGATATGGGTATCACTCGCGCATCTCATCCTCCCGCTCGCAGGTAGACTCTCCTGAAGAATAATGCCTCTATGCGACGCGTACCAAGGGTATCACCTGGTTCCTCAGTACCTTCTCCCGTCGATACAGTATCTCCACTGGCTGCTCTGGATAGCTGAGAGAAGGTCCAACCTCAATCTCCGAATGATCGAGCACATGGCTAGGATCAGCCACATACCGTCTCAGCTGTGATACATGGAATATGTTGTGGACCCCCACTAGTACAGGTGGCAAATCTAGCATGTAAGCCACGTCGCCGACTCTCCCGCTGATAACGAAAGGGCCGATGAAGCGCGGGCTAAGCTTTCTACCTCCACCAAAATGTATCGTACCATGAGTCGGAGATATCCTCAAGAAAACCTGGTCTCCAACCTAATCACAAGCAAGGTCTCAATTTAATTATGATAAAGAAACATGATCAATAAAACACAAACAAACCTAAATCTAATCCTACTCTAATCTGTACCTCAAACTCCAGTGGATATCGGCCCAATGCCGATATTTGTCCTGTGCCACGCGAAGTCTGTCCCTGATGAGGTTCACCTTCTTGGCTGCGTTAACAAACATCTCTGGTCCCAGTAAAGCTCGCTCACCAACATCATCCCAAGATAAGGGTGTACGACACCTACACCCGTACAGAGCCTCGAAAGGTGACATCTTAATGCTGGCCTGAAAACTGTTGTTGTAAGCAAACTCCACCAAATGTAGATGATCCTCCCAGGAACCTCCAAAGTCTAGGATGCACGTCCGCAGCATATCCTCAAGTGTCTGAATAGTCCTCTCTGACTGTCCGTCCGTCTGGGGGTGGTATACAGTACTTTCGTCTGGGGTGGTATGCAGTACTAAACTTGAGCTGAGTGCCCAAACTGGTCTGCAGACTCCTCCAGAAATGGAAAGTAAAGCGACTATCCCGATCCGAGATGATGCTGACCGGAACCCCATGAATCTTGACTATCTGTCGCATATACATCTCTGTAAGCCTCTCTGTAGACGTACCCACCTTGAATGGCAAGAAGTGGGCCGATTTGGTCAACCTGTCAACGATGACCCAAATTACGTCTTTTCCTTCTGGTGTACGCGATAACCCATATACGAAATCTATAGTGATATGCTCCCACTTCCACTCGGAAATGGACAGTGGCTGCAATAATCCATCGGGCCTCTGTCTCTCTGCCTTGACCTGCTGACAGACCAAGCACCTAGCTACGAAGCGAGCTACCTTCCGCTTTATCCCGTACCACCAAACATGCTCCCTCAGATCTCAGTACATCTTGTTGGCACCAGAGTGTATAGAGTACTGAGATCTGTGGCCCTCCTATAAAACCTGCTCCCTGAGATCTCCGCTAGGCACACATAACCTGAAACCGTACCGCAAGGCACCATCCTCTGCAAGATAAAACTCGCCATCCACCAATCCTGCTCGAACCTGCTCTCGGAAACACCGCAGTACAACGTCCTTAAACTGTGTCGCCTTGATCCTCTCCATCAAGTCTGACTGTATCTGAAGGCCCCATAACTGCATCTGCACTCCGAGCATGATCACATCAATCCCAAGGCTCCCCAAGTCTGCAAGCAAGTGTCGATCCATAGTCAAACACATGGCCGTCGGATACCTACTCAAGGCATCGGCAACCACGTTGGCCTTCCCTGTGTGATACTAAAGTGATATGTCGAAGTCTTTCATCAACTCTAGCCATCTGTGCTGCCTCATGTTCAGCTCCTTCTGAGTGAACACATACTTTAAGCTTTTGTGATCTGTAAAAATCTTCACCCTCTCTCCATACAGATAGTACTTCCACAACATCAGAGCAAATATCACTACTGCAAGTTCCAGGTCATGGGTAAGGTAGTTCTTCTCATAGGGACGTAATTGCCTGGAAGCATAGGTAATCACCTTCCCATGCTGCTGTAAGACGCAACCCAACCCCTTCCCTGAAGCGTCACTATAAATAGTGAATCCCCCTGATCCTAAAGGCAATATCAGAATCCGAGCTATCGTAAGCCGCTTCTTCAACTCATCAAAAGCTGCCTGACACTCCTCTGACCAAACATACTCAGCATCCTTCCGGGTCAACCGAGTCAACGGCTCTACAACCCGGGAGAAATCTTGCACAAATCTCCTATAATATCCTGCCAGCCCCAAGAAACTGCGGATCTCTGCAACTGAAGTCGACGCTGCCCATGCCTCAACTGCTACGATCTTCTTGGGGTCAACTGAGATCCCATCTTCAGTCACCACAAGCCGCAAAAAGTCAACCCGGTCTAAGAAGAACTCACACTTGGAGAGCTTCCCATAAAGCTGCTCCTTCCTGAGAGTCTCTAGCACTATCCTCAGATGCTCTTCGTGCTCCTCCTCAGTCTTGGAATATACCAAGATGTCGTCAATGAACACCACCACAAACTGATCTAGGTACTGGTGGAACACCTTGTTCATTAGGTTCATAAACATTGCTGGTGTATTGGTTAGCCCAAATGGCATAAACAAAAACTCATACTGCCCGTACCGCATCCTGAAAGCGGTCTTGAGAAAATCCTCCCCCTTCACCTTCACCTAGTGATATCCTAACCTCAGATCAATCTTGGAAAATACCCGAGCTCCGCTCAACTGGTCAAAAAGATCATCGATCCGTGACAGTGGGTATCTGTTCTTGATCGTGAGGTTGTTGAGTGCCCTGTAGTCAATACACATCCGTACTGACCCATCCTTCTTCGGCACAAACAATACTGGTGTACCCCATGGCGATGAACTCGAACGGATGAAGCCCTTGTCCTGCAGCTCATCCACCTGCTTCTTCAGCTCCACCAACTCACTGTTGTTCACTCGATAGACGTACTGAGAGATGGGTTCCGCTTTTGGAACCAAGTCTATCGAGAACTCAATGTCTCTGTCTGGTGGAAATCCAGGCAACTTCTCTAGAAAAACATCCATATACTCTACTATCAAGGGGTGTGGAATCGTCTGCTCCTCAACCGAGACTCCGCAGAAAACTCTGCTGCTCTGCTCTGACTGACGTCTGGAGTACTCGAACTCTGGCTCCTCTAGTACTCTGAAGAGAACTCTACCCCCTCTGCAATCAATGCTGGCATGGTGCCTGCTCAACCAATCCATACCGAGTACTATATCGTAGTTCAGTAATGGTATTACGAGCAGGCTCACCTCCAACTCACGGCCTCCCAGAACAACACTCTGACCCTTACAAACATCACTCACGAGGATAATGCCACCCCCGGTCGTGATCTTGTAAGTCCTAGGCAACGATTCAGCTATAATACCGTGTCTAATCGCAAATGATACTAATATAAAGCTATGCGAAGCACCGGAATCGAATAATGCAAAAGCTGGACTGGAGTCGAGAAGAACCAAACCTGCGATCAGCTCTTCTATCACCTCTGTATCTCCGGCCGCCATGGCGAAAGCTCGACCCTGCTGGCCTCCCCTGGCCTGCTGCTGGTGCTGGATGAACCTCTGCTGCTGTGTCGGCAGGGCTGGTCCCCTCTGCTGGCCTGCTGGAGCTCTGACTGCTACTCCCTGAGCTGCTCGTCCCATGCAACACTCCCTCATCTGGTGGTCTACTAAACCACATACTAGGTACTGGCCCAACCTCTTTCGGCACTCATTGAAGACATGCCCGGGCTTCTTGCAGTAAGCACAAGTGATAACCTGTCTCTGGCCCTGCTGGTGCTGTCTCGGCTGCTGCTGCTATCTCTGCTGGAACAGCTGCGGCTGGAACTGCCTCGGCTGCTGGTGCTAAAAGTGAGGCCTCTTGGCCTGGCCTCCGCTGCTGCTGCCCCCAACAGGGTCTCGCCCCTCTTGAGCCTAAGCTCAAGATCATCCTCATCCAATAAGGCTCCCGTCAAATCTTCTCAAAAGTGGCATCCCTGTTGCCCTTGGTCAAGGACTTGACTTCCTTGACCAGACCCTTTCGGAACCTCTGGGCCTTTGCCGTCTCACTCAAGCCCTCTATGAATCTGCCGAGGCGGTCGAACTCCCCAGCGTACTCCTCTACTGACAGGCTCCCCAAAACTAAGCTCTCGAATTGCGACTCCAAGGCTCGAAGCGCTGAATCTGGAAAGAACTTTTCTTGAAGAAGCCCTTGAACTCCTCCCAGGTCTTTCCAGCTACCCACACCCTGGGGGTCTAACTGATACCCAGTGCGAGCAAGATCTCGCATCTGGCTAGCTGCTGCCTCTATCTGGAGATCTGCCGGTATCCGGGCCAGGCGGAAGATCTCTTCTATATGCTCGATCCACTCGTCAGCATATAGAATCCCCTCTGTCCCCAGAAAGTATCTGGGGCTCATCTTCTGGAACTGCTCCATCCCAGGTATCCTCGGCTGCTGGACTGCTGGTCGAGCTGCGACTGTCGTAATGGCCAACTCCATGTTCCTGGCCTGCCGGGTCTGCTACTCCATAAACTGCTAGAAGTAGGCGAACATCTGTGCCGCGTCCATGTATCCTGTAGGCGACGACTGCTGGAAATACATCTCTGGGATGACTGGGGTCCTGCCTCCGAGCCGGTGGAGGCATACCCCCTGCTGCTGCTGCTGAAGCCCCAATACGAGCAGAGGTGGCAGGAGCTGCAGTCTTCTGTCCCTGCTGAACTGGGTGAGAGGTAGCAGTCCCCTCTACAGCATCCCCATGAATGGTACGCTACGACCGCGTCTCCACCATCCTGAAGACAGACCAACATGAGTATCAATTTCTGAGAAAGAAGCGATATAACAAAGGCGGACAGTTAAAATTCAAAAGAAATCAGTTGACAATAAGGATTTAGATGGAAATAAAAGAGCTTTTCCTAATGATTGAGTACCTTGAAAACTAATGTCCTATATCCTACTCCAGGCTGTAGTGATACTCTGGTTCGAATACCACTACACTTCTAGTCTAGACCTGCATGGGCCACCACTAAAAACGTGTCATGACCTGCACCCTAGAGTAAGGGCACGAGACGTGGGTACAGCCTACGTCGCAGTGTCGACAGTAGAACGCTGTCCTAGGTCACAACTTCTAACAATATAATGCTAAGCAGTTTATACTCCCCGAATGGGGGTGACAGAGCAGAAAGTAAACTCAATCACAACTAAGAAAGAAGAAGGACGATATGATATAGAACTCAAAGAAAATACAGATGATCAGAAGAGTCTAAGTGTCTAAGATAACAACTTAGCAAACATCCAGAAATACAAGTCTCAACTACTGAATATGAAAGAATATATACAATCCAGATCTCAAAGACAAAAATAAAGCCTAACTAAACTAGTCTCAAGATAACATAAGTAAGATAAAGCCTAACTAACTAATCTAGGCAGTAGGGGTAATGTCATCAGCTAGAGCTGGGTCCTCCTGAGAGTCCATCTCATAAGTGTCGTCTAGGGCTGTCCCATAGAAGGTATCCACACAGGCCTCCTCCTCGTCCTCTGTAATATTTTTAACAGGTCCAGTCAGGACACAACGAGCACAATACATCTCAACAGTTCATAACAGGTTAGAAAATATAATCATGCAGTAAAGTAAGATACAGAAACTGAAAGAAAGTACAAAATGTAAACAGAGAGAGAACTGTAATAGAAATATCTACTATAAGTAGATAACTACCAGTGGCTAGTGAGTCAGAGTACAATATAAACATGTGAATGGCATAAGAGATTCTGATGCTACACTACGAAAAGATTCTGATGCTACACTACTTGGATATTATTCACATGTCTACTTCTACTCCCCCGTACCCCCAATCAATACACAAGGATCCAGCCAGGTTTTGTTATGATGCCATGCAATGGCCCACAAGGGGTAATACATGGTAGGCCCATAAATGGGTGATTCTGGGAATGACCATAAATGGGTGATTCAAGGAGACTCTGTGATCATAAGAGTACATGTCACAAGTGGTCAATGAACCATGAAGCATAGTGATACACAATATAAGTGAAACGCACAGAACATGTAGTATTTGATGCTCCCTGAGTAGATAAGATCTCAAGAAGGGATCCATATAGTACTAATCCGTGTGACCAACGTGACAGTATCAAGTAAAGTAATTTAAAGCAGGAAAATAATTCTAAACAGGATATAAAATAATCAAAGAATGTACTCGCCTGGTATCTGAGTGTCCGGATGAAATGTACTGTCCGAGGAAAGGTGTCTGGCTCCTAATCAAAACAGCACAAGTCACAACAAGTCTAAAATGATAACAAGATGCAATTCCATGCATTCTACATGAATCTAGGTCAATCTAGGCCAAAGTCAACTCTTGGTCAACTCTGGTCAACTCTAAAAGTCAAACTAGGTCAACTATGGTCAAACTAGGTCTAACAAGTCTAAATTTGGTCAAACAAGTTATTCTAGGTCTAAACAAGTCTAGGTTATGTTAAACTAGGTTTAACAATCATTCTAAGTCCTAACAAGTCTATATTGGTCAAAACACTACTATACTAGACTATACTAACATCACACATCGCATCCATAGGCTATAGTCCCAGGCTAATACACACACATTAGGAAACCATATTATACCTATACTTATACATCATATTATAGGTACATACATACATACATATATATATATATATATATATATATATATATATATATATATATATATATATATATATATATATATATATATATATATATATTTTATATATATATATATATATATATTTTTTTATATATATATATATATATATATATATATATATATATATATATATATATATACATAGATGCATATTTATATACTATTCACAAGTATCTATACTAGATACATACATATACTACATATATAGATATACATATATTACATATATACATGTATAAATATACATAGGTATATAGGAATGTAGAGAGGGATAGAAGGAGGAGTGAGGGAGAGTGACAAGTGTGTGATAAAGAGTGTCACAGTGAATCATGAAAGAGGGTGATGTTTGTGTACTATATATCAAAGAAGGGGGTGTAACAGTCAGTCCAAACTGGACAGTGAAGAGTGTGTGTTAGAGGGTGTCAAGAGTGTTCAGTGATATACACTTGTGTGTGTGTGTATGGCATAAATCTGAAAACAGTGAAGGTTATATGCAAATGTGTGTGTAAACTGTTATGAGAACAGTGTGGTGTACAGTGAGGGAAAACAGTGAACCCATATGACAGTTAACCTATAAACTAAAACTCAGATTTTTAAGTTCAAACCAATGACAGTGTTAATGAGAACTCTTTGACAGTTCTCAGGAACTTTAATCTCAGGTTTGGGAGTTCAAACAAATGACAGTTCTCATGTATCAATTTCGAAATCAAAACTCAACCAATCCACCCCAGAATTGACATACATGTAGATTTCATATAGGAGGACAACATTAGGGTAATACACATAGAATTAACAGCATTTAAGTGGGTTTAAAATAGCTGCCAAAGTTCGATTATTAAAACTGGAAAAACTAGAAAATATTGAAATATAACTTGGTATCAGAAATTTGGGTAAATGGAAATTGATACATAAAAACAAACTAATATGTAAAATTAGTGGTTGGTAATGTAAACACTATTGTGCACGTGTCTTAGGGTCCAATTCGTGTCCACCACACATGACACAGACGCGTCCACATACAATCAAACACTTCTCAGACACAAACAACACACAGTGAATAGCACGAGTTCCCACGTGTCATGTACATGACACGACACGAGTTAGGGCTCGTGCTCGTGCAAGGGGGTGCGCCTAGGGTAGACCTAGGGCTGTGTCACCCTGACTTGCACCCACGTGTCCCCGTGTCCTACTGAATAGCTTGTATCCAAACCTATTAAAACCTGACTGAACCATCAGTCAAGACCAGTACAGAGTCTCGTGCGTGTCCGACACGACACGAGACGACTCGAGGCTTGGGGGCCCTCGTGTCAGTTACTGTCCCCACCCCCTTGTCCAATCCTAGCTCACCACGTGGCCTGTGCAACGAGTACGAGGCCACGAGCAGCAGGGGAACGTGTCAGTGCCAAAACAGTGAGTTCGTGTCCCTCGTGTGGACACGACACAACTCAAAACACCTATATGTCTTCACAAGAATTCGAGAGGAACCCTAGATCTACAAAGCTGTTCAAAAAGATTTGAAAAATAACAAAATAAATTCCTAAGAGGCATTTCTACAAACACTTAGGTAGTCTAATGGATACGTGTCCGATACGGACACGAAATGGGTCTATCTTGGCACGAAACCAAGCCTACAGCTAGGGGACTCCTAGGGCTTTCCAAATATACAAAGAAAACTAGAATTTAATGGTGTTTAGATGGTTTTACCTATTGGTGTCCAAATGCAAGAAAACTCTCAATTGGGGGGGTTCTCCTTGCTAGCCAATCCTTCCAAATTGTCTACAAACTGAGATTCCTCAACACAAACAGCAAGTATAGGTGAATTAGAATCTAATGCAATTGGTTTGGATTGAAAAGGAATTAAAATGGATTTTCTATGAATTAATGAAGTTGGAAAAATACATCTTGTTTAAACTTGTGATCTTTCCTAAAAGAGGCTAGCCCTAAATGGAGGAGAGTATAAATAGGGGGGTTCCCAATGTGGCCGGCCATAGTGGGTTAGGGTTAGGGTTAGGGTTAGTGATGGGTTATGGGCTTCTATGGACTTATGTCATTAATCATGACTTGTGAAGTCATAAGTCATTAATCCATTCTCTATTCAATATTCCTATTCCCAAATTGATTCTAATGACTAGGATATGGTTAACTTAAATTAACCTAGGGTTTCATAATCTAACCAAGTCACTAAAATTAGGGTTAGCTTCTAGGGTAGGCTCCAAAGTCAACACTAGTCAAAGTCTAGAATAACCCCTAATTAAAATATACCAAAAATCATATAAATTCTAATAAATCCCAATAATTCACAATAATTCAAAATAAATCCCAAAAATTCAAAAATGACCAAAATACCCTCATACTAGAAATGTGGTAGTGACAAAGGCAATTGTGTGTATCTCGTATCCGATATGGGAACATGGCACATGAATGTAAGACAGAAATACAGAGTACAAGTCGAGTCAGTGTACTTGCCTCAATTTGGTTGCACGAAAGTAGTACTGCATGGTTGTAGTGGATCACCTGTTATATTTTGTACAAGTTTGTTAGGGTTCAAATTAATGACAATATCTAACTATATATTGTCCAAATTTAGCTAATAATATATTTAACAAATAATACTAGAATCATTTACTAAATCATTTGTGTTTAGAAAATATATATACATAAATGTTTTTAGAAGATAATTGCTAATTAAAGGATTTCTAACCATATTTTAGTAAAGCAACTATTTTAGAAAATACTATAACATTTTTCTATCAAGATATTTAATATTAACAAATTAAACCAACTATTTACTAACTAAATACTAATTATTTATTAATACTAACAAGATAACTATTTTTAGAAAAATATTATAACTATAGAAAATCATTTATTTGACAAGAGCTAAATATATACTTTATCCAACTATTTAAAATATTATTAACTAATCACTTACCATTTATACTTAAATAAGAAAAGACTTTAGATTTTTATAGCAAAATTTAGAAGACAATTAAATTTAGAAAATATATACTAGCTTTAAGAATAATGACTAGTAACAAACTATTTTATAAAATATATAGATATTTAGAGAAATAACTTTTAGGCTATATCTTGTAAGGAAAAACATTTATATATATGTTTGAAAAATTCATTATATAATAATTAGCTACTATATATATACATATTCAAAAAGTATTTACTACTAAGATTCACTAAGGAAGGACTGAAATGAAATAACAATTATCAATTAATAGTCTAGGCCCATAACCCCACTCAAGCAGTCCAACTACAAGCATTACCACTACTCCTGCAAGAATACTTAACCAATCATTTAGATCAACTCCAGTCCAATATTCACACTACTGCTGCTAATTAAAATTATTACAAAAAATCAAACTGAGCTTCAGCCCACACTATATTATTGCTGTAATTTAAATCCTGAACAATAAACCCGAGCCCATTCTCCTGATCATCCCAATTACAAAGACCCAGCTCTCTTTTACTTATGACTTTACAGTTCTCGAAGGGACACCCAGAGCCATCTCTCGGGTTTCGAGAACCATTAGTTGACTCGGTTCTCTAAATGGCAAAGCACTTAAACAGAAAGTGGAACCCAGCTAAATCTCAGCCGAAATAAACTAACCCCACTTCTTATTCTCGGCCGAATGGGAAAAATCTATTCCTACTCACTACTCACAGCCATATGGGTGGCCTCTCGATTTCCGAGGAGACTCCACTCTACCACTAAAAATCCCTATAGCTCAGACTAATTCTCTTACTCTCCATTAATCACAGCCAAAACCAAATTCCTACTCTCCCTACTTTTCTTCCTAACCTACTTCTTATTCAAACGCACGTCAGCAACATTATGAGACATGACTTCTCTCTCCTCAGCCTTCATCCACACTTAGCCGAACAACAACATTTCCCCCTCATATTCTTTATTCCTTCCACCCACTTTACATTTCCACAAACCAACTCCATTCGTTCACTCTCAGCAAGAAAACCCCCAAGCTCTTCTTTTTAATTATTCCTCCTCCCTCTCACACTAAATCCACACCTAGCCGAACAACAACCCCCATGTATCTTCCTCAAGAAATCCCCCATCCAACAGATCAAGCCCTAACCCCAATAATTCCTCAACCCCTCACTGCTCTTCTTATTCTACAACAAGAACCGAGAACCTTATTTTACCAAAATAAGAAGAAGAAGGGGAGGTGTCGAGAGGATCGAGGCGGGGCTTACCGGTGGCGTGCGCTTTTCGAGAGGCCGCTCATTGCAGCGAACGAGGATGGCAAGATCCGGTGACGGTCAGTCTGGCTTCATGCGGCGTGCTCCGATCTGGATGCGACGACCGACTCGATGGCCCGTCGGTCCTGGTGGTAGCGTTGCTCTGCTGTTAGAAACGGTGCGCCGATCGACGGTCGGTAAAATGATGGTCGGCCTCGAGCACAGTGAGCCACCAGCGGGTGATGGCCGCTGATGTGGCGGCGCTGGTCCTCCCCCAAGAAACGATCGTCGACGGGGTCGAGGGACCGGGCAGAAATTGAAGAGACGCACGCGGATTCCGAGGATCAGCTCCACAGTCGAGGACAACTCCGGCTCGAGCTTCGAGATCTGGGAGTGACTGGTCGTCGACGGCGACGACACGCTCCGACGATCTGTGGTGGTGCTCGGCCGAGAGGTCAACGGAGAGAGAGAGTGTAGAGAGAGAAAGAGTGTAGAAAAATGTGTGATGTGATGTGTTGACAGTGGTGGTGTCAGAACCGTTGGAATTCGTGTAGTATTTATATTAAAATAATATGTGGTAGAGTTGTAATTAAGAATATATCTGGGGGTGTTCCCCAATTTAGGGCAGTGGCAGTTTTGTAATAAAAGTCAGATCTGTGGGTTTATAGTAAATAGTTAGAAACTGATTTTCAAAATTCAAAATAATAACAGATTTCCAAATATTCAAATATTTCACAGTTTTTAAAACAAAATTTAAAAAACAGTTTTTAAACAGAATTTAAAAATTGCTAAATAGTTTAGTTAGAGAATAATTAAATAACATATTTACGAAATTTCAAGCATTTCCCTCTAACAGTTTTTTTTCAAATTCTAACTAATTTTCAAATTCAAACCAATTTAATTACTCTCAACTAATTACGGAATTAGTTAATAATTAACTAATTAATAAAATCAGTTCTTTAATACTTAATAATAAATAATTTTGAAAATGGTTAATAATATTATTTGTCTTTCAAATAATATTATTAAGAAATCAATAAAATTATTATTATGAAATCGAATACTTATACATAGATATTTATTTAGCTACAAAAATTTGTTTCAATTTCGCAAAACAATTCATAAAACAAATTAAATCATTATTACGTCAAATTAGTATTTCAAAAATACTTTTCAAGTTGTGGAAAATCATTAACACCCGAAATTCATTTTAAATCAACTTATTCAATCGAAATTAGGTTTTCGTAAGAAACAATATTAAATCCAAGGAAAATTAGAAAAATCTCAAAATTCACCAAATGTATATCGTAGCCCTTTGTGTTAGCTTTCCGAAACTTTAAACGGATCGCATTTTCGTGTCCGGAAGCTCCCGAAATAACAAAAATACCGAAAAACGTTCGTCTTTCGTACAGCTGACACTCAAATAATTCAACAGAAAGTTACATAAAGAATTTAGCTTATTATATTATATATTTGGAAAGCTAACTTCGATACGGTTCTTTTAAAAAAATGGGAGATAAATCGGAGTTCTAAGCTAAAAGTTATGACATTTCTAAGTTGTTTTGGTTAATAAAAACGTGGATGAAAATTATGACGGATTTGACAAAAGAACACATATAGGCCAAGATACTTGGATACCAACATAGGTATCCAAATGAAACTCATTCTAACCATCCTAACTAAGATCAATCCACTCTCTAACAATTCTAAAACCGAATTTAGATATCTATTTAAACTATTATCATACATACATACACATGGGGTGTCCTAATTTGGGATCTATCAAGTAGGACACAAGACACATATCTAAAATTCTCAAGAGAGCTCCAAATGGCCTCAAATTTGAATCTAAATGGGACACATGCATGAGTATGGATCCTACGGATTCAAAACTAACTTATATGCAAAGGAAATCGATTTAGAGGATGGGTTTTACCTATTGGGAGTGGAATCCTAATAAAATCCTTTAGGACACGACTCCGATACGAAGATCCCTCAAAGTGGACACTCCTCCTTGCACTCCTTTTCTAATCCTTGGTAGCACCCTTCCCTTGGAGAATGGGAATGGTTGAGGGAAGTTTTGGTGAAGGAATGATTTGATTTGGAGATCAAATCAATGGGAAGGCTCTCTAAAATTGGGGAAGAACAAAAGGAAAATAAAAGAGGCAAGATTGTAATGAATGAAATGAATCATTCTCTCCTAAAGGTGGCTGCCATAAAGAGTCCATTAGGGCTAATGGGAAATATCCTAATTGCTCCTCTCTAGTTTCATATGGTTAAGTCTAGACTAGGTTCAAGTTTGGGGTCAAAATGATCTAGTTTTGAGTCTCTAACTTAACCATTCTAACATGATAAAAATTAGTTTAATTAACTAACTTAATGTTGGGTCTTGTGAGCCATGCTTAACTTAATATTGGGTCCCATCTAGAGTTCAAGCTACCCGGGTCACAATACAAGTCGGAACGAGACGAAACTCAAACCCGACTAAACAAATCCAATAAAAACAATATTAAAAATATAAAATTTTCCCAAAATATTAAAATATGAAAAATGACCAAAATCATAATACATCAATTTAAATATTATTAAAATAATCTAAAATTCACCAATTAATCAAAATCCTAAATAATTTAAAAGTCACAAAATGACCAAAATACCTTTTGCCTAAAATATTGTAAATAGTCGTTCTAATCACATGGTTAGGTCCCCATGGTTAGTCTCTAAGCTTAGCAAAACTAGGGATTAACTAGTTAACCATCAAAATCATAATTCAATATTTTAAATAGTTTTAAATTGATTAAAAAATTACCAAAAATCACAACATGAGTTAAATCTTTTTATCGATTAATCAAAATTATAAAAGTTCAAAATTACCCTCATTTTAGAAAAGTGGGTGTTACAAGTCTACCCTCCATAGAAGAATTTTATCCTCGAAATTAAGATGGTCGTACTTTTTCTAGAGTCTCGTCCCCAACAATCATGGTCTCCGAACTTACCTAACTCATACGATTAAAAAGGATGGCATACAGGGTCATGGCATATGGTGGTAGTAAAAGTCTCATCTAGGTATACTAGTCATGCTAACCAAAAGGGTCATAGAGTATCAAACATACAAGCAATCGGGGGTGTTAAACTGGAAAAGATACAGAAATAATAAATCATCAAAACTGTAAGACAGTCTACCATCCTATATAAAAACTGGTACTTATCAGAAAATAAAATAAGATAACTACCAATTATCTATAAAGGGGTACTATTCAAAGAAAAATCAAAATCAAAAGTTAAAGAATGAAAGTCAATTGCATTGAAATCCAATCACAATATATATATATATAGAGAGCGTTAGAGAGGAAAAAGCGAGCATTATGTAAAGGTTATGTGGTTAGTGTGTGTATGGGTATATGTGGACATGTTCATAGGGTTAGATAGTAGACGTGTGTGTGTGTGAAATATACATGAAAGTGTATAGGAGGATTTGGGTTTCAAAACAATAGCTATTAAGTTACACTACTCATGGCATATTGGTTAAACAATCTATAATGCACAACCTATTTACTCATAACATGCATGGTTAACCATATATCTACATATATCTATATGTATAGAGAGGTAGAGATTTAGTTATGTATCTATATACATTATAACATGTATCCATAAACTATATATATATATATATATATATATATATATATATATATATATATATATTTACCTATATAGATATATGAACATAACATCGAGATAAAGGGTTAGGTTTACATGGCAGTTGTGAACATTAGTGTACATTAGTGTAGAGTGTCAAGAGTACAGGGGTTATAACTTAAAATGAAGGGTTCAATCATTTAGTTCAGTTTAACATTACATATTAAATCTGAAATTGAACTAAATATTTAAAATCAATGTGAAAAATGTTAACATGTATTCAGTTTTAGGATTTTGGAGAAATTCGAACATCAAACCAACCCAATGTTTATCACAACCTAACATGTAAAAATATGAAACCTAACATTATATCCCTATATACAACAATGTATATACCTCAAAATATTACATTTAAAAACAACAATTTGAACTAATATTTAAAATCCAGTATTAAGGGTTAATATGCACACAGTCTCAGATTTAACAAGTTCAAACACAAAACTCAACCAATTTCTTTAAGAATTGAAACCTTGTGTATAAGATACATGTGCAGTGATATAAACAAAACTAATAACGTAAAATTTATATTTAAATTATGAATTTAAACTGGAAAAACAGAGAACCAGTCTCTGATACTGTACTGTATCAGAATATTGGGGTTTTGAGAATTTAAACATCAACAACATATTAATATGCATTTAGATGGGTTGATAATCAAAGTGTAGCATGCATACGTGTCAGACAAAGTGTCTGTGTCCACTATATATATTCTCATGTCCCAATATAAAAATTAAATTCTATATCAAGACCAACATTTAGATTCCTACCAAGATTGCAAAGCAGGTGATTGATGTAATCAAGACAGTTTTATTATTATTATTTAATACAAGAATAATAACAAGAAGGAAATAACGATAAAATCTGTTCTGCTTATCTGTTTAAAAGAAGGAACCATTTTAAAACCAGAGCTATAATATCAAATCCAAGATAAGGTCTAGCAAAATCATCGATTCATTATTTTAAGAAGAGATTCATAGTAAGAAGTTACACAAAGGTTTATAATACAGCTAAAGCTACTCCTACTCCTAAGTTAAATAATGAGAAACTAAACGAACAAAACAATTTTTTTTTGAAAGACTGAACAAAAGTAGAAAAAACTTGTTCAAGAACATTTAAGGTACAATCTGAGAATCACATGCGTCTATCCAAAATCATGGTGCTCCAAATCCTTATCATACTAGTAAGCAAGGCTACGATAATCACAGAGTCCTTGACTAAGGTACATACCTCTAGGTTCATGGTAATTTTCGCATTGCCGCATGCGACGGCGAAAACCTTAAATTTCCACATCTAAGAAATAGGTCCAAAATCTGACTATATGTCCTCACTATGCCAGCTAACATGACTATCGAAGATTCTAGATCCCATAACTGAGGTGACCTAGCCCATATGATTTTTTTTTCTCAGAAGAAAAAAAGCAAACATAACATAGGAACAACAGAACAAATTGATCAGTCAACAAGGAACAGATGGAATCGAATTTCAAGATAGTTATAAGAGACAATTGCAGGAATAGAATAGAGAAGAACGAAACTTGTAGCAAGATCTCTAATGGTTTGTGCATCCTCGACTGTCCTGACGATAGCTCTCCCTGCTGGTTTTTCCTGGTCTGCTGATGATGCTGCATGAACCGCTGCTGCTGAGAAAAATCGAAAATAACGGAAGAAAATCTTTGTACAGACAGAGGTGCACCTCCAATGTAGCAGAAATGCCAACCTGAGTCGGTACAACAGGAACTGCGGTCTCGAGGCCCCGATGAACAGAACGAAAGGTGGCCAGCCTCTCGATAGTATTCCCCGGACCGGAGCGATGAGATCATGTCTCCATAACCATCATAAAGATAGATCAAAACAAGAAGTAATTACTGGGAATGAAGCAAAAATTCAAAGGAGGACAGTTTATATTCAAGGGAAGACAATAAACAGCAAATTTAGATAAAATGAATCTGATTAAGAGTTTTCCTAGTGTGATTGAGTACCCTCAAAAATATCCTAATCCTACTGCAGGCTGTAGTGATACTCTAGTTTGAATACCACTACATAAACTCGACCTGCATGGGCCACCACTAAAAACGTGTCACGACCCGCACCCTAGAGTAAGGGCACGAGAAGTGGGTACGTCCAGCATACGCCGCAGTGTCGGCGGTAGAATGATGTCCTAGGTCACAACATCTAACAATATAATGCTAACATTTTATACTCCCCGAATGGGGTGACATAGCAGAAAAAAACTCAATCACAACTAAGGAAAAAGAAGCACGATATGATATAGAACTCAAAAAAATACAGATGATCAGAAGAGTCTAAGATAACATCTCAGCAATATCCAGAAATACAAGTCTATCTACTGAATATAAAAGAATATATACAACCCAGATCTCAAAGACAGAAATAAATTCTAACTAAACTAGTCCCAAGATAATCATGAGTAAGATAAAGCCTAACTAAGCTAGTCTAGGCAATAGGGGTGATGTCATCAGCTAGAGCTGGGATCTCCTGAGAGTCCAGCTCACAAGTGTCATCTAGGGCTGCCCCATAGAAGGTATCCACACAAGCCTCCTCCTTGTCCTCTGTAATATTTTCTACAGGTCCAGTCAGGATAGGAGCGAGCACAATACATCTCAACAGTTCATAGCAGGTTAAAAAATATAATCATTCAGTAAAGTAAGATACAGGTACTGAAAGAATGCAGTATGTAAACAGAGAGAGAACTGTAATAGAATATCTATTATACATAGAGAACTAACGGTGGCTAGTGAGTCAGAGTACAATATAGACATGTAAATAGCATAGAATGATTCTGATGAGACACTACAGAATGATTCTGATGAGATACTACTTGGGTATTATTCACATGTCTACTTCTACTCCCCCGTACCCCCAATCAATACACAAGGATCCAACCAGGTTATGTTATGATTCCATATAACGGCCTCCGAAGGGTGGTACATGGTAGTCCCATAAATGGAGATTCTAGGAAACCCAATAAATGGGATAAGGATTCAAGGAAGACTCTATGATCATGAAAGTACATGTCACAAGTGATCAATGAAGCATAGTGATACACCATGTAAGTAAAACGCACAGAACATGTAGTATACGATGCTCCCTGAGGGGATAACATCTCAAGAAGGGATCCATATAGTACTAATCTGTGTGACCAACGTGACAGTATCAAGTAAAGTAATTTAAAGCAGGAAAATAATTCTAAACATGATATAAAATGATCAGAGAATGTACTCGCCTGGTATCCTGAATGTCCGAAGAGAATATACTGTCCGAGGAGTGGTGTATATCTCCTATAGAACAGTACAAGTCACAACAAGTCTAAAATAAGGAAATAGATTGCTACAATGCATCTACATGAAGTTTTGGGTCAATCTAGGCTAAAGTCAACCTTTGGTCAACTCTAGTCAACTAGACTAGTAAAACTAGGTCAACTAGGTCAAACCTAACCAAACAAGTCTATACTAGTCTAACTAGTCTATTCTAGGCCTAATCAAGACTAAACAAGTCTAACTAAACTCTCAATAGGCAAACAGACACACCATAGGCTAAGAGCCCTAGGCTATAGGCTATATCATGCCTAAGCCAAACCACAAACACATATACATATAACAATATATATATCTAATATATTATAGTACACTCATAACATATAGGTGACCTATATGTACATCCCATATATATATATATATATATATATATATATATATATATATATATATATATATATATATATATATGCATCACTATTCATATAAAAAAATATATATATGCATCACTATTCACATATTCATATACATATATATAGGAAAGCTATATATATAGGCACATACATATATATAGAGAGAGAGAAAGAGAGGTAAAAGAGTAAGTGAGTATGCGTGTGTTTGGCATGTGTGTGAAAGGATATGTGTTAATGTTCTAAAATTTAGTGATAGGTAGGTGTATGTGACATGGGATACATGATGTCAAAGGGTGTATGAATGCATGTGTGTAAAAGGTTATAGGTTAACTCAGTTTATAGAAATACATACATACATACTTACCTTATATACATGCATACATAAGTATCATGTATATTACATTTACATGATACATACATGTATACTTGTATTATATTATACTTACATTCATGCATATTAGATACTTGTATTTATATTAACATATGTTTGCCATGAAATATAAAAGAGCAGAACAGTTTTATGGGAGGACTGGACTTTTACTTCACGTTACAAACTCGCTTGTACAAAGAAAGCCTAGGGACGAAAATCTAGGTACAATAATCTAAGTACAATTGTTTATTTTTGATTCTGGGGGGTAACGATAGAGGCTCGAGAAAGTGACGGTAGCTCTGCCTTACTCCTTGGACGATCGGACGTAGCCTTGGCTCCTGTGACGAGATGCTTGGCATTGACAAAGAAATGCTCTTCTTGCTCTCCTCGTATTGCTCTTCTGGCTTCTCTCTCTCTGGATTGATCTCTGTGTATTTTTCTCTCTGATTATTGGGGGAGTGCCTCTCTGTATGTGCGTATCTCTCTCCTTATCTATTTTGTATGAGAATGGCACCCTGCTATTTATAATAGTGGGGGAAATCATTAGGGTTTGCAATGATTGCCCATTCTCAAAGTGGCGGCGGCCTGATAAGTGATCAATCTAGGCCATTAATCTTGAGCGTGAAGGATCTGGGCCATTGATGAGGATTATGCCAAATTATGTCAGTCATTAATGTTGATTGCAATAAATCCCCATCATGATGATTTGCTGATATCCGCAAATCTGAATGAATCAATTTAATTTATTAACTTGCCTCGTGTCCCAAATCGTTGGGATCTGACCCAAAATTTGATTACCTTTAGGATATGTGTTCTGTCATCGTTGTTGAGCCGTATGAGGGGCGTTCATATTTGGGCCGCATGAAGGTCGTCATGACTGAGCCGTATGAATAGTCTCTATACTCGAACCGCATGAAGGTTGTCATGACCGAGCCGTATGGGGGTATTCATAGCCGAGCTGTATGAGAGTCTTCATGGCCGAGCCGCATGGATTTCTTCATGGCCGAGCTGTATGAGAGTCTTCATAGCCGAACCGTATGGATTTCTTCATGGCCGAGCCGCATGGGGGACTTTCATGATTGAATCCGCATAGGTTCTTCTACACTGGCCGCATGAACTCATTTAGACTGGCCGCATGAACTCATTTAGACTGGCCGCATAAACTTGCCTCAGAGCTGTGGGGATTTTCCCTAATTTTCTAGGAAGATAGTGCTTTTACGTCAGTCATTATGACTACTTTTCGTCAGGGCTGTCAATTGTCAGCTGTCAGCCGTCAGAACATTAATTGTCGGCCGTCAGAGCATTAACTTGTGTTTAAATGACGCTGGGTACAGCCGTTCTAAAAAAAGACACGTGGCTTCCCTCTGCTGGCCGCATGGAGTCCACTTTGTGTTTGAGCCGCATGGGACTCTCGAGCCGCATGTGGTTTTCTGAAATGCATGAGATTTCCTAGCCGCATGGATCATTTTCCATGCTTCTACAAGACCCCCTTCAAAGTTTTCAATTTGTAAAATTGAAATACTTTGAATAAGAAGCATGGATGTATATTCTTCTGGCCGCATATGAAATCGTGACCGTATGGATATCTTGGTCGCATAGATTCGTTCAGCCGCAGAGACTTTCAAGCCGCATGGATGGCTTAGCCGCAGGGAACTTTTAAACCGCAGGGGTATCTTAGCCGCATAGTTCCTTGCCACGTCATTATGTCATGCATGCAAACCTTTTTGGGGCAGGATCCCAAGAGTTTCTGATCTTTAATTAGCTGGTCTGTATCGGTAGCCGAAGAGTCGACTACTTTGTACGAGGCGTCGGTCTTGGTCCTCTATAAATGGAAGGGTTTTTTTGGAGGGATTTCTCTCCTGAACTCTTCTTGATTTAAGGTTTTTGTCTTGCTTTCTTCTTCTGACCGACAGACAATGATGGCACCTAGGGCTTCCAAGGCAGTGAAGAAGGCTGTGGCGAAGAGTAGGAAGTCGGCTTCGTCTTCAACTGCCGCACCCTCCGTTCGTCTTGACGTTCATGTTGTCGTCGAAGGTAAGGACTGTGTGGAGGATTGGGTGCTTTGAAACCCTAACAGATGCTGCTCTGCTGCATTACTTCGTGCATAATCATTTGATGCGAGCTTTTCAAATTACGTGGTCCGTATACAAGTCCCATGAGCCGCATGGAATATATTCCATGTCCGAGCTGCGGAAAAATTGTCTTTCAACAGGCCGTATGAACCCTTCTGACTATCCTCTGACTGTTTTTATCATTCATCACCACTTCTTTTTCGTCTTTTGGTTCTTGTTGTGTCTCCACCGAATGCTGAGATTGCAATGGTAGAGGAGCCGTCGCTCCCTGGCATCAATCAGGGGCCTCCCTCTGTTAAGGAGGAGGTGATGAAAGAAGAATCAGTGCCTGAGAGGGACGACATCCTCCCCACTATCGAGACTGCTGAGGGTGGCAGCGCTGGGAATTCTGATTCCCCTATTCTGGACGAGGATCTTCCTCAATTGCATCCTTCATATGTAAGGTGGTTGAAGGAGTTGTATATGCACTTCTGCGGCTAGGGTTTTTAAGGTTTCTCGTAAATGTCTACCTGTAGTCTTTGCTTCGTTTTGTCTTTCTTCTTGTCTGCATGAAGAACTTTTCTGTAACCGCGTAGATGTAACCGATTTCTGAATGAATGGAATATATTTGCTTTACTCTTTTGCTGTGTAATAATTATTTTATTGGGACATTTTGCATGGACCCATTGCCCCTAACGTACCCTGGTTTTGGATACGGGCAACAAGTTGAAGGGAACGAACATACTTACTCAGAGGTACTAAGGACATGGCGAGTATGAGGGTTTCTTCTATGGAGCCTTCCCACTCAGAGGTAATGAGGACGTAGCAGGAGCGGGCTCAATGAAGAGGGGGTACATAAAATGACTCAGAGGTAATGAGGACATGGAAGCTTTATGTAGGGGGTGATTTATTTTTGGCGAAAGTGAAACGACTCAGAGGTATCATCGACATGGTCGTTTTGGAAATTTGTGGACCCATTACCCTTTTTGTGCATTAGAGTACGGGTAGTGGATCATGAAGGAGGATCTCTTATAGGAAGAAAGTTCAGAGGTATGATCATACATGACTTACTATCTGAAAGAGTGACCAGGATGTGAGTTCAGAGGCACCAGCGGGTACATGACTCGATTTTATGAAAGTGTGAGTTCAGTGGCACTAGCGGGCACATGACTCGATAATTTGGGATGTTGGTGGATATGAGTTCAGTGGCACGAGAGGGTACATAACTCGGGAATCTAGGGAATGGTGAGTGTGAGTTCAGCGGTACGAGCGGGTTCGTGACTCGTATGATTGGAAAATATGAGAATGAGTTCAGAGGTACCAGCGGGCACGTGACTCAAATGATTGTAAAATGTAGGAATGAGTTCAGAGGTACCAGCGGGCATGTGACTCGAATGATTATAAAATATAGGAATGAGTTCAGAGGTACCAGCGGGCACGTGACGCGAATGCATGGAACCAGAATGTAGGTTCAGTGGTACAGGGAGGTACATGACTCGATACTCTGAGATGTCTCGAGGATTTTGTTTCAGACATAATACTTCTTCAGAAACTTGCCGTTGATGGACAACATGAGCAAGTCTCCATTTTGTTTTGCGAGGCGGTAGGTGCCGTTGGAGAATACAGCTTCGATGATGAACGGGCCTTCCCATTTTGGTTGGAATTTGCTGGCGGTTTTATGCGTCATAACCATCGGTCTCCGAACTGCCAGAACGAGATCGCCTACTTGGAATGTTCTGACCTTGACCTTCTTGTTGAAAGCATCGGAGATTCTGGCCTGATATAGTTCGATTCGCTGTTGAGCTAACAGGCGTTTCTCGTCTAGGGCCTCCAATTCCTGTAGTCGGCGATGGTGGTTTTCGTCTGTCGTCAACTGATGTGTCAGGGCGACGCAGAGTGAGGGGATCTGAGTCTCTAATGGGAGAACTGCCTCGCTCCCGTATACCAGGAAGAACGGTGTATTCCTGGTGGCTGTTCGAACTGTGGTGCGATACGCCCATAAGCATTCGCCGAGCTTCTCGTTCCAGTCGCGCTTGTTAGAAGACACGAATTTCTTGAGTAGCTTGATTATGGTTTTATTGAATGCTTCGGCCAACCCAATGGCTGCTGGGTTGTAGGGTGTCGAAGCAATATTCTGAATTCGGTGCTTGTCGCAGAACCGATAGAATGCGTGGCTTGCGAACTGTGGCCCATTATCGTGAATGATCCTTCGGGGCAGTCCAAAATGGTAGATGACATGATGCTTAAGAAAGATGATCACGTTTGAAGTTTTCACCTCTGCCAATGGGATGGCTTCCGACCATTTGGAGAAGTAATCGGTGATTGCGAGTATGAATCGGTGTCCTCTGGACGAAGGCGGGGTAATTGGGCTGACGATGTCCATATCCCATGCTTCAAATGGCCAGGAGGCCACAGTCGGATGTAGGAATTCAGATGGCTGGTGGATGAAGTCGGCGTAGATTTGGCAGGCTTTACACTTTCGTGCATAATCTATTGCGTCTGCAACCATCGTGGGCCAGTAATAGCCTATTCGGCGAAGGCGGTCTTGCAGTTTCGGGCCAGGTTGATGGGCTCCGCAGACACCATCATGGGCTTTGCGCATGACTTCTTTGGCTTCTGTATTTGATAGACACCGAAGCAGCAACCCATCATAGGATCGGCGATACAGCATTTTTGTCTCCGTATCATAGAAAAATCTGAGAGAACGTCTTCTGATAGAAGTAGCTTCCTTCGAATTCTCTGGCAGGATGTCCTATACTACGAAGTCGATGAACGGCTGTCTCCAGTCTGGTACTTCGTTGACTGAAAGAGCGGAGTAGCTTTCCATGCATTGAATGTTATCCTTAGGACAGACCAGCTCATGGCCTATTATGTCGACCTGATGACGAGCGTAATTTGGCACAGCTAGGGAAGCGGCCAAACCAGCTAGGGCATCGGCCTCGATGTTCTGGAGTCTGGGAACATATTCTATGAAGAATCCTCCCAGAGACGAGATGATGTCGATTGCTATTCAATGATACGGGATCATGTCTTCGTGGCGGACCTCGTACGACCCCCGAATCTGATTGACGATTAACTGCGAGTCGCTGTATGCTTCAAGATACTCTACCCCCAGCTCTTTTACAAGTCGGAGGCCAATGACCAAGGCATTGTACTCGGCCACATTATTTGAACAGGGCTCTGTGAGTGAGTAGGCCCGGTTGATCACTAAGCCGGAGGAAGAAATCAGCACCACTCCAACTCCAGAGACGATGTTGCCTTTGGGTCCAGTTCTCGAAGCACCGTCGAAGAACAATCGCCAGATGGCATCATGGGAGACTGTATTCGAACTGGTGACCTCGTCCGGTATCTCTTCATATACCCTAGTCGTCTTTGAACCTGGATGGGCTGCTAGAAAGTCTGCCAGAGCCTGGCCTTTAACAGCCTTTTGCGGTACGAAGATCATGTCGTACGGTGATAGTAATATAGTCCAGGTAGCAAGGCGAGAGCTGAGTGCCCCAGGTTCGGTCATGAGGACCCTGAGGGGGTTGATCCGCGATATCACATGGATGGTTTGTCCCGTGACGTAGTGTCGCATTTTCTGAATGGCAAACACAAGAGCCAGGCATTCCTTTTCTACGATCGTGTATCAGTATTCTGGACCAATCATCTTTCGACTGAGGTAGTATATAGCTTATTCGTGGCCTGCATCATTGTTTTGTGCCAATAGGGCACCAAGAGAATGTTCCATAGCTCGTACATAGAGCAGGAATGGTTTCCAGCAACAGGATCTACCAGGACTGGAGGATTCGACAGATATTCTTTGATGCTGTCGAAAGCGTGATGGCATTCCTCATCCCATACGAAAGAGACTCCCTTCTTCATGAGATGGGTGAATGGTTGACATCGTCCGGAGAGATTAGAGATGAATCTCCTGATGTAAGCTAGCCTGCCTTGGAGGCCTCGAAGTTCGCGGAGAATTCTCGGAGGACCCATCTCCATGATTGCCTTTTTTCTCGGGGTCGATGTGAATGCCCTGAGAAGTGATAACGAAGCCCAGGAATTTCCTGCTGGAGACACCCAAGAATGATTTCGTAGGGTTCATCTTTAAATTGTGGGCTCGTATTAGGTCGAACACTGTCCTGAGATCTTACAGATGATCTTCCTTTGAACAGCTTTTGACGGCGATGTCGTCGACGTAGCATTCCACTGTCTTGCGCAAGTGGTCTCTAAAGATGACGCTCATAGCTCTCTGGTAAGTGGCACCAGCATTCCTTAAACCAAAAGGCATAACGGTGTAGCAATATGTACCAATTGGTGTTCGGAATGATGTGTACTTCTCGTCGTCAGGGAACATCTTGATCTGGTTGTATCCTGAGAAGCCATCCATGAAGGACATACGTTCGAAATCGCAAGTGTTGTCGATCATAATATCCGTGATAGGGAGAGAGAATTCATCTTTAGGGCATGCTTCATTCAGATTCCAGAAGTCAATGTAGATTCGGATCTTCCCGTTCTTCTTGAGAACTGGTATGATATTGGCTACCCAGTCTGGATGCTGTTCTTTGCGAATGAAATCGCTGGCTATCAGTTTGTTGACTTCGGCTTCAATAGCATTCATGACATCGGGACGAAACCGTCGTTGCTGTTGCTTGACAGGTTTTGCATCCGGACGAATATTGAGTTTGTGGAGTACGATCTTGGGGTCCAATCCTGGCATATCTTCATAGCTCCAGGCGAACACATCGATATACTCTTTGACAAGTTGGAGTAGCGATTCTCGCTCTTCATCTGTCAGACTCTGGCTAATGAAGATTGGTTTCGGGGAGGTGGAAGATTGGTAATCTCCATCGTTGCCAGAGGGATGGGGACCATCCCGTCTTGAGTTTTTGTCGGAGGGAAGCTGCCGAATTGTACGGACACCATATTGGCTGCCACGGTTACCTCTTCGAAATCGATGGCCAGAGCATTTGAATCGATGAGGTTTTGGATGTACCGTTTCAGCTGGTAGCAGTCGTGTGTAGCATGATGGACATAGCGATAATAATGGCAGTACTTTGGATTCTCCATCTCTGTCGACCGCGGTTCTCGTCTTGGTGGAGAAAGCTGAATTCTGTCCCCTTGTATGAGCATGTCCAAGATGGGCTTAACGTGACCGTCTTCGGAGGAGTAAGTGATTTGCGGCCATTGTTTGTCTGCTGGCTTTGGCTCAGGATTTTGTGCTGTATCGGCCACCATAGCCTGCTTTCCTTTGCTATCCCGATTATTGGAGGGGCTACCCCCATTATCGTTGTTGGGACGCTTGCCCTTGTTTTCTCCTTCCGAGATGTGCAATCCTAGTTGGCGAGCCTTCTTCAGTCGTTCTTCGGCGCTTGTGGCACTGATGATGAACGTCTTCCAATCCTTGAATTAACTTTTGCCCATCCAGAGACTGATTATCGGGAGGAGTCTCTTTTGGCAAATCTCGATCAAGGAGGAATCTGGATTTCCAGAGGGTAGCTTCATGACGGTCTGGCGGAACCGCTCGATGTAGTTCCTTATGAGCTCTTTTTCCCTTTGGATGACATCCATGAGGGTGGACATGGTGATGTCCTGCCCTACTTCGTAGAATCTCTCCAAGAACATGCGCTTGAAGCCGGCGAAGGAGTGGATGCAGTTGTCCGGCAAGTTGCGATACCAGTCGAAGGTGACTCCTTCCAATGCCCCGATAAATAATCGTGTAAGAATGGCATCGTCATGGGACAGATGGTCGGTGGTGACCTCGAAGTAAGTGATGTATTGACTTGCCGAGGTCTTGCCATCATAAGGATTGATATTGAACGGCTTATATCTTGGTGGGAATGGAACATCCCTCCATGCAGCAGGGTATGGTTGCCGTATTCTGAGGTCTTGAGAGTTTTCTCGAGCGTGGAACATGGCTCGGAGCTCCTGGACCTCTCTTCTCGCTTCGCGTGCTTCGTCCACGGCGGTGGGGGCCGTTGTTTCTGGGGGATTGTTGCCCGGGTTTGGCGCCGCCGAATTCGAGTCTGCATTGACCGTGGGACCCGCGCTTGTTTGGCCATGCGTCCCTCCTTACAGAGTTGGAAGGGCCACTTTGATCTCGTCTACAGACTTGACCAAAGCAAGCAATATGGCTTCGAGACTGTCGATGCGCTGGCGATCACTGGAACCACCTTGGTTGCTGTCTATCATGAATACCGTCTTCTCATGATGAGAGATCGACGGAGCGGTGGAGGAAGCGCCCTCCGAATCGTACCCTTGTAATGAGAAGTCATCGGGGTATGTGGGTATGTTCCCTTCTGATTCAGACTCGGAAGGAACAGTACCCCTAGCCTCCGAGTTCGTCTCGTCTTGGGAGTTGTGGATGTCGTCGGGGACGTCGAGGTTTGCTGTATCCGATGGAAGAGTTGTCTGTCCTGGCTCGTCTTCTTGGAACATCGGATTGATGTGGAGGCTCGGAGGGGTGCTACCCCCGGTCCCAGCAACCTCCTGTGATATGGACGACGAATCTCCTACCGTAGCAGATTTCGTCTTAGAGCGAGTACCTTAGAAAACTTCGGTGGTGGGCACCCATTTAGACGATAGTCTTTTAGTCGCAGTGGTTGAGATCTTCGGGCTGGGAACATTCGTCTTCTTCCCCCTTCCATCAGCGGGGACTTTCCGAGCAGAGTTGCAGAAAACGACGGGTAGTGCCTCATCTTCTGAAGATGGCTGTTACAGTCTTTGAAAGACAGACTGTCGGTCTTCTTGCATCGTCGTGCTTTTGCAGCAGCAGTTGACGATGACTTGGGTGCAATGACGTCCGTGGGAGGATTCTTTGCATCTCGATGCATATTCTCTTTCCTTACGTTTGTGGAGGATGGTCTCACGCAGGTCACTTGCTTTGCTGGCTCAGAAATTCCGAGCACGCGAGTGTGTAGGCCTCCCGCCTGTTCTCTGATTCGAAGGTGGCTTGTATACTTGCCTTCGCTCGTTACTGGGAGATGCTTGATGACTATCCCGCCCATTGGCCGCAGGGGGCATGGTACGAGTATCCTTATACAACTTTCCATTAGAGGCCCGCGTGATAATCAGCGGGACGCTCCGATAGTCAGAGGTTGGGGTAGCTGACTGGGCTTGGTGGGCCCGCACTGTCCTAGACTTCATCCTTTTAGCACTTACGGGTGCGTAATAGAAAGAGTCCAAGTTGGATACCACAGAGTCTTTATCATCCAAAGAATCATCAGGGTCAGGACCGCATGAGAGACGATCGAAGACTGATCGAGAGAAGCGTGGAACAGACGCTATGCATCTAGGATTGGAAACCGTACAGGCTGTCTGCATGCGGCTGTCTTTAGTTGACGAATGAGTTGTTCTGGTGCGACTAGGAGTCATGACCGTACAGGCTGGCCTCATACGGTTGGCAACTGTGGCCGCATGGGTTTTCTGCAAGCGATTGACTTCAGTAGCCGCATAAGCTTCATCCATGCGGTTGGCAACTGTAGCCGCATAAGCTATGCGGCTGACAGATGTAGTCGCGTGAGTTTTCTTCCTGAGGCTGGCGGAGGTGACCGCATGGGCTTTCTCCATGCGGCTAGAACCTTTATGCGGCTCGGATCGCATAGAGTTCCTCTTTGCCCCTGCAAGTCCAGCATCATAATGTTTTCTTCTGCCGGACTTGGGGACAGCAGAGTCGTCTATGATCTGAAGTGGGGCCATAGGAGAGTCTTCTCCGCCGTTTTGAGCGACAGAGGGTATCTCTGCAAGAGCTTCAGTAGGAATGAATGATCGGGGTCTCCACTCCTTACGGGCCTTCTTTGTGCGGGCTCGCTTCTGGACTGGGCCAGCGCTCTTGTCGGAGAGCATTTCTTCGAACGCCTGTTGGTCGAACCGGGCGACCACCTTCTGTTGCATGGAGCCAAGCTTGGCTGCATCCGATTGCGTCACCAACTCCTCAGCCGTGGAGAAGTTTGTCCCCAGCAGAGTCGCCATCGTGTTTGCCATGAAATATAAAAGAGCAAAACAGTTTTATGGGAGGACTGGACTTTTACTTCACGTTACAAACTCGCTTGTACAAAAAAAGCCTAGGGATGAAAACCTAGGTACAGCAATCTAAGTACAATTGTTTATTTTTGATTCTGGGGGGTGACGATAGAGGCTCGGGAAAGCGACGGCAGCTCTGTCTTACTCCTTGGATGATCGGACGTAGCCTTGGCTCCTGTGACGAGATGCTTGGCGTTGACGAAGAAATGCTCTTCTTGCTCTCCTCGTATTGCTCTTCTGGCTTCCCTCTCTCTGGATTGATCTCTGTGTATTTTTCTCTCTGATTATTGGGGGAGTGCCTCTCTGTATGTGCGTATCTCTCTCCTTGTCTATTTTGCAAGGGAATGGCACCCTGCTATTTATAATAGTGGGAAGAATCATTAGAGTTTGTAATGATTGCCCATTCTCAAAGTGGCAGCGGCCTGATAAGTGATCAATCTAGGCCATTAATCTTGAGCGTGAAGGATCTGGGCCATTGATGAGGATTATGCCAAATTATGTCAGTCATTAATGTTGATTGCAATAAATCTCCATCATAATGATTTGCTGATATCCGCAAATCTGAATGAATCAATTTAATTCATTCTCTTGCCACGTGTCCCAAATCGTTGGGATCTGACCCAAAATTTGATTACCTTTAGGACACGTGTTCTGTCATCGTTGTTGAGCCGCATGAGGGGCGTTCATATTTGGGCCGCATGAAGGTCGTCACGACTGAGCCGCATGAATAGTCTCTATACTCGAACCGCATGAAGGTTGTCATGACCGAGCCACATGGATATGTTCATGACCGAGCCGCATGGGGGTCTTCGTGGCCGAGCTGTATGAGAGTCTTCATGGCTGAGCCGTATGGATTTCTTCATGGCCGAGCTGTATGAGGGTCTTCATGGCCGAGCCGCATGGATTTCTTCATGGCCGAACCGCATGGGGGACTTTCATGATTGAATCCGCATAGGTTCTTCTGCACTGGCCGCATGAACTCATTTAGACTGGCCGCATGAACTCATTTAGACTGGCTGCATAAACTTGCCTCGGAGCTGTGGGGATTTTCCCCAATTTCCTAGGAAGATAGTGCTTTTACGTCAGTCATTATGACTACTTTTCGTCAGGGCTGTCAACTGTCAACTGTCAGCCGTCAGAGCATTAATTGTCGGCCGTCAGAGCATTAACTTGTGTTTAAATGACGCTGGGTACAGCCGTTCTAAAAAAAGACACGTGGCTTCCCTCTGCTGGCCGTATGGAGTCCACTTTGTGTTTGAGCCGCATGGGACTCTCGAGCCGCATGTGGCTTTCTGAACCGCATGAGATTTCCTAGCCGCATGGATCATTTTCCATGCTTCTACAACATATTGCAAACATTTATTTCATTTATGCATCTATGCATTACCTACATGTTTTATACATATGCATACATTGTATATTCATATCATTTCATACATTAACATAGAGACATACAAACATGCACACATCATATATTTCATACCTTGCATTACCTTACATATCATGTTATATATTATCATTCATTCCTTTCATATATTACATTATCTTTAAGTTGAATACATCATATATGGATACAATACATTATCTTGCATGCTTGCATTCATATATTACATTCTATATTACCTATATACATGTATTTCCTCCATTCATTCATGCTTGCATCATATACTCTACATTACCATACATGTTATCATTATATATTGTATTACAATATTTATACATTATGCATTCATATCTATCATTACATATATATCTTCATGCATACATTGTATATCATTCTTTCATTCATGCATTGCTTATATGCATTATATTAATTGCATTCCTACATGCTTGTATTCAACCATATATATACATTAACGTAAAGAGAATATATATCATATATATATATATATATATATATATATATATATATATATATCATTTCATTCTTCTAACATATCATGCATTACATACTCTATATTCATTTAATATCCATACTACATAGGCTCATAGGTTACACAAAATGCATATATCGTATAGTCACTCTTCTACTTAAAATCAATACTGTACCAATTGGATATTCACTAAATTCTAGGATTAAAGTATTTCATAGCCCTTTTTGTTAGCTTTCCGAAACTTTAAACGGATCGCATTTTCGTGTCCGAAAGCTCCCGTAATCGCAAAAACACCGAAACGCGTTCGTCTTTCGTATAACTGACACTCAAATAATTCTACAGAAAGTTACATAAAGAATTTAGCTTATAAAATATATATTTGGAAAGCTAACTTCGATACGGTTCTTTTAAAAAAAATGGGAGATAAATCGGATTTCTAAGCTAAAAGTTATGATATTTCTAAGTTACTTTGGTTAATAAAACGTGGATGAATATTATGACGAATTTGGGTTGACCAAGATACTTGGATACCAACATAGGTATCCAAATGAAACTCATTCTAACCATCCTAACTAAGATCAATCCACTCTCTAACCATTCTAAAACCGAATTTAAATATCTATTTAAACTATTATCATACATACATACACATGGGGTGTCCTAATTTGGGATCGATCAAGTAGGACATAAGACACATATCTAAAATCCTCAAGAGAGCTCCAAATGGCCTCAAATTTGAATCTAAATGGGACACATGCATGAGGATGGATCCTACGGATTCAAAACTAACTTATATGCAAAGGAAATCGATTTAGAGGATGGGTTTTACCTATTGGGAGTGGAATCCCAATGAAATCCTTTAGGACACGGCTCCGATACGAAGATCCCTCAAAGTGGACACTCCTCCTTGCACTCCTCTTCCAATCCTTGGTAACACCCTTCCCTTGGAGAATGGGAATGATTGAAGGAAGGTTTGGTGAAGGAATGATTTGATTTGGAGATCAAATCAATGGAAAGGCTCTCTAAAATTGGAGAAGAACAAAAGGAAAATAAAAGGGGCAAGATTGTAATGAATGAAATGAATCATTCTCTCCTAAAGGTGGCTGCCATAAAGAGTCTATTAGGGCTAATGGAAAATGTCCTAATTGCCCCTCTCTAGTCTCATATGGTTAAGTCTAGACTAGGTTCAAGTTTGGGGTCAAAATGATCTAGTTTTGAGTCTCTAACTTAACCATTCTAACATGATAAAAATTAGTTTAATTAACTAACTTAATGTTGGATCTTGTGAGCCATACTTAACTTAATATTGGGTCCCATCTAGAGTTCAAGCTACCCAGGTCACAATACAAGTCGGAACGAGACGAAACTCAAACCCGACTAAACAAATCCAATAAAAACAATATTAAAAATATAAAATTTTCCCAAAATATTAAAATATAAAAAATAAACAAAATCATAATACATCAATTTAAATATTATTAAAATAATCTAAAATTCACCAATTAATTAAAATCCTAAATAATTCAAAAGTCACAAAATGATCAAAATACCCTTAGCCTAAAAAGTTGTAAATATTCGTTCTAATCACATGGTTAGGTCCCCATGGTTAGTCTGTAAGCTTAGAAAAACTAAGGATTAACTAGTTAACCATCAAAATCATAATTCAACATTTTAAATAGTTTTAAATTGATTAAAAAATTACCAAAAATCACAACATGAGTTAAATCTTATTATCGATTAATCAAAATTATAAAAGTTCAAAATTACCCTCATTTTAGAAAAGTTGGTGTTACAACCATGAAAAGATCAGGAAGGTGCTTAGGGGACTGACCAAGAATTGGAATTCGAAGGCAACGGCAATCATTGAATGAAACGATCTCATCGTAATATCACGAGAGACGGCGATGGATAATATGACTCATGAGCTTGACCTACAAGACTTTGAAGAGGTTACCCCAAAAGAAAATTCTATAGCATTCAAAGTACAAGCTAAGAGATTCTCCAGTGAAGATACTAATGATGAAGAATCAGATGGTGATGAACAAGCCCTATTAGTTAAAAACTTCAAGAAGTTCTTGAGGTTTGAGAAATCAAACCGAAAGAAGAAAGACGTCCAAAAAAGTAATGAAGAAGAAAAGATATGCTATGGATGCAAAAAGATCGGGCACATAAAGAAGGACTGCCTAATAGCCAAGAAGAGCATTCGATATGAACGATCAAGCCGGAAGTCAACAACTGGTCGCAAGTATGCAAATACTAGCATATGGCATGAAATCGAAGTCAGTGAATCAAAAGAGGAAGAAAGATACAATAATTCTGCAAATGTCTGCTTAATGGCATTTGACAGGTAACAAACAATCATTTTTACGATAACTTTACTTTTAATAAACTCTCTGATGCTTTCAGTGATTTACTTAACGAACAGAAAGGTGTGTTACATAAGTATAAGGCATACACAACCAAAGTGGCTAGATTGAATAATTTGTTACAAGAAATAAAGGAGACATCTACCTCAGGTAACACGAAAGAATTAGCTAATATTAAGCTAAGTCTTCATGAAGTCCAATGTACTGTTGATTAGAGAGAAAAGGACTAATAGAGAGAAAAGGACTATGTAAAAGTGATACTTCTTTATGATTCTGAGAAGAGATTAAGAATACACACTAAACAAAAGCTGAGAGATACGACTGAAAAACATGTAGCATCTTGTTCTATCTCTAAAAAGTTAGAGATTAGGTAAACAGGTTGGTCCTATTACACAGCCTAAGATCTGTCTTACCACACAGTATATACCAAATAGGACACTATCAAAGAAAGCATGCAAACCACATGTTCCACACAATCATGCTTTCACATACAAGTATCCATAGAAGATACAAAAGACTCATGTCTGCACAAAACCAAAAGACACTCACTCAGAATTATCTACACATATTGTTGTCAATACGGGCACATATCACAGTATTATAGAATATGAAAGCTAGTAGACATGAATAAATATACCTGGATACCCAAAGCTAACCATGCTGGACCCTCAAAGAAATGGGTACCAAAGGTCACATCTACTCGTCTTGTAGGTGGGCCAACCTTCTTATGCTAGAAGCAAATGGATCCTCGATAGTGGATGTTCGTGGCACATGACATGTGACGCATCTTTATTCGCGACGCCATCGATGAAAAGAGAAGGATAAGTTTTCTTCGAAAATAATCTGAAAGGTAATATAATTGGTAATAGTACTGTTGGTATATCCCCATATCCAGTAATAAAAGATGCTTGTTTGGTAACAGAATTAGAACATAATATATTAAGCATTAGTCATCTTATCGATAATGGTTATGGTATTAATTTTGTTATAAACAAATGTTCTATATATGATATGTCCACTGGTAATCCAGTTTATGAAGGAATCAGGGAGGACAATATTTATATGTTCTTTTTAGAAATTACTAACAGTGTAGATAAGTGCCTAGTAGTCAACCAAGATGAAAGTTGGATATGGCATATGAGACTAGGACATGCAAACATGAATACAATTTCATGACTATCAACAAAGAAATTGGTTAAAGGACTACCAGAAATATCATTTAAGGAAGACATTGATGGAACTGGGGATTCCCAGGACCCTTTCTTTGGTGTGCGTATTGATCGATAGAAAGTTAAAAAAATCTAATACGTGTTCTAACCCTTCATAGGCGGAAACTAGGGTTACGAATTATACCTGTGGTGGAAAGGAAACAAGTAATTTCTGGCAATCTCGAACGGACGACACTAAGATCTTCTGCACGTATTCCTTCCTCGAGTTGGACGTCGTGTGGGCGACAATCTTCCAACCTTTTCTTCTCCTTGGCAGCCCTCTCTTTCTCTCCTTACGTGAGTCACGAATTTAGAGAAAGTATTTGATTTCTGATCAGTAATCTGGCGGCCAGAGAATAGAGGATATATATAGGCTACGGCAGGGACCATGAGGAGAAATTAGGGTTAGGCCTCCTAACGGATCTGGATATCCCGTGTTCAGCCCGAACACACAATCAAGGCCCATTAACAATAGCTCGATCCACTAATGAGCTATTATTGCACTCCCTCCCTAATCCCAAATTATGTTTGTGGGCTCCTTTTATTATATGCTCGTTTGGCTCTCCATGTTCAGATATCGTATGTCCGTCGATCAAATTAATTTACTGACAACTATATTAATTCGACATCTTTTATCCTTAAGTAGTATCGCTCAACTTTATTTGTCATGTCGGATATAATCCACCAGCAGGGTTTACATGACAATCTTTATGAGCTCCTTAAGGGGACATCATCAACCCTATGTATCGGGACATGGATTCCATTTATAATCAACAGCCCATCATACATACAATGTTATTACCCAATTCATAGAGGTTGTTGATCCATAATGAATCTTACTCTTTTATGAGTCAAAGTAATACACATTGCATATATATGTCTGTTATTATATCCGGATTAAGAGCACAAGCATCCATAATAACAGAGGTGTTTGTTCTCTTATGTAGTCAGTACAAAGAGAATAACCTCAAGTGGTCTTGTTCAATACACACAAAGTGTACTAGTATAAACCTATAGTCAAGATAGACTAATACCAGATTACACTATAACATTTCCAATAGATTGTCTAAGTCCAACTAGGTTGTGAACTATTTATATACTCCATAGGGAACTGATAATATGATATTCTGTGTGACACCACACACCATATTATCTACAATATAGAATATCTGACATTTGCATTAACACTTGCAACAAATACAATATGTAAACATTTGCCCATATGATTCTCATTCAAAATTTAAGGAAATAAGGTTACTACAAAAGTGATGCTTTTAGTGTATAACCCTAACAGACATTGTATGTATTGACTGTAAAAAAATTAAGCAAGTAGATTTTCTTCTAAATCCATCAACGTTGTAAGTACTTTTAGACCTTTGTAGTTGATTTATATAGATTTATTTGGACCTAATAGAGTCACTAGCCTTGGCGGTAAGCTCTATGCCCTTGTTATTGTTGATGATTTCTCTCGATATACATGGATTTTTTTTATCAAACAAAAGCGATACACTTTTTGAATTTATGATTTTCTGTAAAAAAAAGTTCAAAACAAAAAAGTTTTCATGATTACTCGTATCTGAAGTGATCATGGAGGCGAATTCATAAATTCATATTTCAAAATATTTTGTGATAAAAATAGTCTTTCGCATGCGTTTTCTTGTCCTAGAACTCCCCAACGGAATGATATTGTGGAATGAAAGAATAGAACTCTAAGCGATATAGCTAGAGTTATGCTAAACCAGCATAATATTTCGAAATACTTTTGGGCTGAAGCTGTAAGTACAGCTTGTCATGTTTAAATAGGGTGCTAATTCGACCTATATCGAAGAAGACACCTTATGAATTATGATTTAATCGCATTGCAAACATTTCTTATTTCATAGTTTTTGGATGTCGCTGCTTTATCCTAAACACCAAGGATAACTTGGGTAAGTTCGACTCTAAGGCAGACGAAGGAATATTTCTTAGTTATGCTGCGAAGAGTAAGGAATATAGAGTATTTAATAAGAATTCTATGATTGTTGAATAATCAATTAATGTTTCATTTAATGAGCTCAACAGTCATATAGCAAGTGACAGCGATGATAAAGACATAAGGAAAACACCTAAGGCAACTGAAGATGTTGCTGATGATAAAGACTATCTGGAGACTCTACCAAAGAAGATAAAATTCATGCCAGACCATTTGCAGACTCTTGCCATAGGTAATTTATCAAAGAAAGTAAGTACACGTTCTTCAAATAGAGATATAGCTATAAATGTTGTATTCATTTCTCAAGTAGAACCTAAATTAGTAGCAAATGCATTTCTTGATAAATTTTGGATTTATGCCATGCAAGAGGAACTTAACCAGTTTAAGAGAAACCAAGTTTAGGAACTTGTTTCGAAACTTATTGGTCAATCTATAATTGGTACCAAATAGATGTTTCGAAATAAACTTAGTGAGGATGGACAAGTTATATGCAACAAAGCTCATCTAGTGGCTCAAGGTTATAATCAAGAAGAAGGAATTGAATATGATGAGACTTATGCTCATGTTGCTAGATTAGAATCTATTCGCATGCTTTGTGCATTTGTATGTTTTCACGATTTTAAACTTTTTCAAATGGATGTGAAAAGTATATTTTTGAATGGTTTTGTAAAAGAAGAAGTTTTTGTAAAATAATCCCCTGGTTTTGAAGATTTTAAATTTCTCGATCACGTTTTCAAGTTGCGTAAGGAACTATATGGACTCAAACAAGCTGCTCGAGCTTGGTATGGTCGCCTGAGTTCCTTTCTACTTAAAAATGGTGTCATCACCACTTTCTAGAATAAGGGTATTTTGGTAATTGTGAAATTTTTTATTATTTTAATATTATTTTTATTAATGTATTGTGATTGTATCAATAGTTAGTGAAACCTTAGAACTACTTTGACTAGAGGCTAACCAAGATCATTGAGACCTAGCTAATGGACTTAGACTTATTAGTTGGACTCTAATTAATCTAGAATGGCTATTAAAAGCTAGAAATTGAATTAATTATGAACCACTTTGGGCCTACTTCTAAAAAGGGGCCTTTAAATGACATTAGGAGAGGTTTTTAGCTAACGGACCTTAACAAACCATAGCCCAACATCATATGGCCGGCCAACCCTAGCTAACACTTCCTATTTAAAGCATCATTAGCCTCATTCTTCCCTCTTTCATTACAAACCCAAACCCTAATTTGTGTTCTTCCCCAAATTGCCTCCAACATCCAAATTGAGCCCAAATTCCTCCAAACAAATTGCAAACTCTTTCCCTTGGAGAGAAGAAGCCTCTATTGACTAGCTTGGGAGCGTTTGGAGCAATTTGACCATTGGAGCTTGGTGGAGATCTAGATCTAGAAGCTTTTATTGAGAATCCATCTCTCAATTGGTAAGAGCCCTCTAAACCCTTCAAATTTCCATTCCCTTGATGTAGATGCATTCATTTAGGGTTCCCCTTGTATTATGAAGGAGTTAGGTCAATTTTGGATTAGTTTGATGTGCGTATCACGAGAGTATCGGATATCCACACCAAATGTTCGATGAAATGACTCTTAGGATTTATAATATTTAAATTTCAGTTTTATGGATTGTTATGGGTTGTTTTGCCATGATATATATGTGTACCATAGTTATCTAGTGTTATAGAAAGGATTTGATAGGTTGTTATGGATGTGGGATGAGTGGTTTGAGGCTATAGGCTGATGTGGGTCTGTGTCCTGTGTTGCTGAGAGGTTATGGCTATTTAGTGGACTGTGTATTCATTGTTAGTTGTTTACTTGTGATTAAGAGAGGATTATTTTGGTAGGTTATCATGGAGATAGGGGTTTAATACATGGGTTGTTCACTGGTTCTTCACTGTGGATCCATTTCTTCCTTTTGAGTCAGTTGGTATTGTCCCCCTTTCCTCTGTGCAGTCCCTTGTATCCTCATTATCAGTCTCCTTGAGCTATTATTCAGCCCACATATGGTGAAACCGCCATTCCTTGGTGTTAATGGATTTCTTGCATTCCTTCTCTTCGATACACTAAGTGCAGTCCATAATATCCTCTGTCCAGTCAACTTTCTTTCAGGTCTTTGGTAGGTGTATCAGTACCTGTTAGCTTGCATCCTATTGTTCATATCATCATATCATTATTTAGTTCAGATTTTTATATGTCTGTCCTGTAGTGTGATGCAGTCGATTGCATTAGTTGATCTGCCTACATTGACCATTCGATTCACTGCATTTTTATTTATGTTCAGTCCTTATACTATATTAGTATCCAAACCATTAGTATCTTGGGTGTTCTGTCCCCCTAGGTGAACTACGTGTAGGCAACTCTAGAGGGGGGTGAATAGAGTATGTGTCGATAATACCCAGTTAAAAATTTAACTCTATTCAAGTCCAACCAACAGAAATAATAATCAGAGTATAAGTGCGGAATATAAATAGAGATCAGAGAAGCATATGCAGACACATTAGTTTTTAACTTGGTTTCCCTCATGGTAGACTAGTCCAGGCTTGAGAACTCTAGCTCAGGATTGAAATCCACTATTTGTGAAATAGCGTACAACCATGTGCCTTTACTCAGAAGAGCATGCCAACTTCTTACAGATTCGCGGATGGCGAAACTTGGAATTGTCTAAGTGACTTCTTTAGAAACTCTTATATACAAACTTCTAGTTTACTCGCACTGAGCACCTTGGGGGCTTGGTAAGTTTTGTGGCTAGTTAGATGAGAAGAATAAGCTCTAGAATGGGTTATAGGAGAAGAGAAGATGAGAAGATTGGATGATTGAAAATGAGAGAAATTAAGGCCTATATATACTAGTCTAGAGAGGCAGAGTTCGGCCGGAACTCTGTCCCAAATTTCAAATATTAGCCGTTGGACAACTAGCAGCCAACAAGCCCTAAAAATTATCTCCTAATTTTAAGGGGGCAGAGTTCGGCCCGAACTCTGTATAGGGCAAAGTTCGGCCCGAACTCTGTCTCCTAGGGGACAGAAAGTTCAAATGGGCTATGTGGGCTTGGCAAGTTTTTGGAGTTTGTTTCGTCGAGCTTTGGGTATTAAGTCTAGGGTTGAGATACTAAGTACGACTCAACTTAGAATAGCCTAGACTCAATAAAATAAAATACAGACTCAAAGTACAAGTAACAGCAGCATTATCGAAGCAATCGTCGATGATGTTTG
>JANAVB010019999.1:4126774-4151278 GCA_029216955.1 Iris pallida
AAATATTTAGATTTATAATAATATGCTTTAAAATATTTGATGACATTGAATATTGTTTTAAATTAATAGGATAACAGTTATTTGATTTATTTATACGATTTAAATTATTTTGATAACATTAAATATTATTATAAACTTATTATGTTGATCACTTATTTGATTTGGATTTAAATTTATATGATTTAATTTAATTGATAAATACTAAATGTTGATTTGAATTTATGATTAGATTAAATTGGATTTTGAAGTTTTATTTGATTTAATTAAAGGGAGAAGACTTATCTACTAGATATCATAATCCTTATCTATTTAGGCATTTTTTTTCCTATTTAAGGAGAACCTCTTCCTAACTTTTTCCCAAATAAATTCTATCTTGCTACCCAAACCATTATTACCCACCAAGCAACCATCATCATCACACCATAGCCATATCCACGTCCTTGTGTCTGTGTGTCCTCCATCGTGCCAGTCGTGTTGGCCTCGGGTCTGACCCTGGGTGTCAATCCATTATTATTCTGTCCTTTACAATACCAATCCACACACATCTCCATGTCCGATACGTCGGACACGTTAATTTTTGCTAAAACTCAATATATTTTCTGTGTCTATATCGACACTCCGACACGGACGATACATCATACACCGACCAAACCACCTCCCATGTCAACCCCGCATCCAGAGTTTCCACAGCCGTGCGCTGCCCCACGGTGAGATCCCACTACACCGCCTCGTCGTTTCCCCAACCTCTGTAACTACCACTTTTCTAAAATGAGGGTATTTTTGAACTTTTTCTGAAATTGATTATTTTAGTTATTATTTAATGGATTAAATAATGTTAGTGATATAAATTGGTAAATTTTGATTATTCTAATATTATTTAATTAGTGCATTGTGATAGTATCATTAATTGGTGAAACCCTAGAACCACATTGGATAGATGTTAACCATGACCATAGAAACTTAGTTAGTGAGATTAGACTTGCTAATTAGACTCTAAATTATCTACAATACCATATATAGGCTATTAATTGATTTAAACCATAAGCTATTTTGGGCCTTTTCTTAAAGGACTTTTAAATGACATTAGGAAGGCCTTTAGACTAATGCATTCTAACTAAACCCTAGCTAGCATACCATGGCTGGCCCACATTGCATCCCACTTGCCTATTAATAACACCCTTCATCTTCTTCCCCTTTCTATTTCATTTCAAACCCTAATTTTAGGAGTTTCCTCCAAAATTGCTCCTGCATCCATTTCTCATTCAAATTCTCTCAAACAAATTGCAATCTTTTCCCCTTGAAGAGAGGAAGCCTCTATTGGCTAGTTGGGAGCTTATTGGAGCAATTTGGCCATTAGAAGTTGAAGGAGATCTAGATCTTGGTTTGTTTCTTGAGAATCCATCTCTCAAGTGGTAAGAGCCTATAAACACCTTCTAATTTCACATTCCTTTCTATAGATGCATTAATTTAGGATCCCTATGGCATTAGGAAGAATTTGGGTCAAGTTTGGATTCGTTTGAGGTGCGTATCACGAGAGTATTGGATATGCACATCAAGTGTTTGGTGAAATGACTCTTAGGGTTTTAGATGTTTAATTTTCAGTTGTAGCTTAGTTTTCCTATTTGTTTATGTATATATATCATGTGGGTTATTGTCTAAGGATTTAGATATATATTGATATGTTATTTGGGCAAGGGAGGCTCGGGTTCAGACCATTGTTCACTGTTGTTCCTTCTGTTTCTTCAAATGTTAGTGCAGTCAGTTATTTGAATTTCCAATTGTTGTTTCACATCTTAGACACCCCAGATGCCTTAGCCTAACCTCTGTTTACTTCGTAGATGCTCATATCATGCACTTGGGTTCAGTCGAGCACTAATTTATTATCATGTCCTGCTACTTAGACATGTTCTGAACCCTTCATTGCATTCCTGTATAACATAGCAGTACTGTATACCCCACTTCACTGCCTAACACTGCATAAGGTTTCACTACATTCATCTATTCACTTTCCTTCCATTAGAAATTAGCCTGCATCCTCATTCAATGCATTCAATGCATTCACTGCAATTACCCATTTAGCCACTACATGTTAGTACTGTCCTGCTACTTAGTTAGATATCCTATACTAAGGGAGTCCAGTCTCAGTATCAAGTTCAGGTAATGAACTTTGAGTTCAGACTTGAACTCTCATACCTTGTTCTGTATATCCCTTCACTGCATATTGCATTTACTGCCTATTGATTCACTACATAAGTGATCCACTACAAGTTTTATTTCATTAACATTGTGGCTATACCACCTTATCATTTACTCACTGCACACTTTGGCACATGCCCTGCATACTGGAAAATTGGCCAAACCTTTATGTATCAGGACACAAGGTATCCTACACTCCAAATTGGCCACTGCATATGTTAGCATTGCTTGCATCCTCATTCACTGCACTCTAATCCATTTCATATTAGATAAGGTACTGCATTTCATTATGGTTCATACCCTAGATTCTTCATATAGTGTAGACCTTAAGAGTATCAATTACTGATACCAGAGAGTATCAAACCCAACTATATTACTGTACAAGTCTGATACAACATGTATCAGAACTTGTAAGGAGCATTACTGCATACTGAATGTTGATTCACTCTCATGCATCAGAACACTTTTGGATTGCCTATGCATTTCATTTTGATTCACTGCTCATATACACTGCATGTCCTGCATACTGCCATTTACTCCATATCTTGTTTTGCTTTGAACCTGGGTTGTAGTTCAGTCTTGAGTAATTCGAATACCCAATTGTTCCCTGTATCGCAAATGTCTACCCCCTTTCTTTGTGTTCTGACCAGTTTAGTGTATTACCTGAAATTCATTATTGATCTGCTATTTTCTAATAATTTAGCTAAGTTCTCCTGGTGTTGAGTTCAGACCATTTATGTGAAGTATCAGAACCTCTTTTCACTTGTACAGTTCTATTTTAGTATTGTATTCTGCCCTTACATCAGTCTAGGAATGGGCTTGATAATTGTCTTGATGGTTCACCATCCACACTTTAATACCATGTTCTGTCCAGCGATATCAGATATGTCCTGATATTCCCTTGAGTTCAGTTGGAGTACTGTCCATATCTGGATAGTATTAATTAGGACTTTAGTTCACTATTTAATGTCAGAAAGACTCCTTCTCATTGTTCACCTAATCACATCACCCTTGTATCAGCTGGGCTTATCTATTGGTAACCATTAGTTATCAACCCCCTTTGTAGAGCAGGGATAGCTTACATATATATGTATGTATGTATGTATATATATATACATATATATATATATATATATATATATATATATATATATATATATATATATATATATGTATGTATGTATGTATGTATGTATGTATGTATGTATATATATGTAGGAAGGAAGGGAGGGAGCTTGAGTGTTGTAGCTCTAGTTAGTTGGTATCTTTGGTGTATACTTGTAAAGTTATGATTAGTTATGTATATATAGAGATGTGAGGTTTAACAGTAGGCAGGGGAGCAAACCCTCTATTGTGCAGCAGCAACATTACCCTGTAGTAGGACAATAGCTGTAGGAGTAGGTATCCTATATCAGTTAGATAGGATAGTGTATTGGTCCTTAGTATTCTACCTATTACCTCTTGTATCAATCATTACTGCAAATATGTAGCCTTGAACATGTTATGTTCAGTTTTGCCTTCACATGTGTAGTCCCATATATTAGGTAGTCCACATGAGATTAGTTCCTTTGTGAGTTCAGTCTGTACTTGTTTGGTTCAGACCCACAGGGACATCTTAGTATCAGCTTTAAGAGCCTTAGTTCAGTCCTTTACTTGAAGTTTCAATCCCTATTATATATGTTCAGTCCATGTAACATATAGAGGGGATTAGTTAGTTATTGGTTCAGTTTAGGATCTTACAAACTCAGTTAACTAGTGTGTGGTTGAGGAAAATCCCTATAGATACCAAACAAACATTCAACATGTCCAGTCCTTAGTTCATATTTAGTTTGGTTCGATCCATGTGTATATTGTGGGGAAATCCATTGTTCTGCCATGCCCCATCATTCAGTCCAGTGCATGTATAGGTTCTTTAGTTAGTTACCTGCCCTTCTTTTTAACTGCATATTCTAGTCCAACCTCCTTTCAGTTGACTTCCCATAGATGTTGGCCATATTGTATCTTAAGGATCAGTTCACATCCCATTTTATGTTCTATCCAATGAATGAATACTGAGCCCTTTTAGTTCAATGCAGCTTAGCATCATTCCTTTTTCCCTTAATGTTCTGACCCCACAAAAATCTAAGTTCAATAACCCCATTATTGTATATTGGCCTGCACCTCCATGTTTTTGTCCTACTTTATCGATAGGTAACTTTGTATGCATATGTATGTGGATATAACAGTTAGGTTCACCTAGGTGTATATATATATATATATATATATATATATATATATATATATATATAAGTATGGGTGATAATATGGAATATAGTATAGGTATATGAGAAATTGGTGGTTTAATTTTGAGTTTGAGTATTGTAAAACCCCTAAATTTCTACTATATTTTAGTACTGATTTTTTTGTGTTGTATTTATACGTCACATAGTCGTATTGTACGTCACGTGCAAATTTGCTCTTTCATATTTGCTCGTCGAGTGAAAATTTTGCGTGAGGTACATATTTTGAAAAAGTTTTATTTATGGGATTTATTAATATAGAAGACATATATTTTATTTCAATATAGCATAATTAAATATTTTACTTTGGTTAAAGGTATATTTATATGAATATTATTGTGCATACCCATTTTCGTAAATATTTATTAGTTATTTTAAACAATAGTACAATTTTTGAAATTAATTATTTTATTATTTATGAAAATGGTATTCGAGATATTTTATTCATAATACTAGTATAAATTGTAACTTAGAAATTTATATTCTATTTGCATGCGATTGCATGAATTTAATATTTTAATTTTTGAAATTTTATCTCAATTTAGTAAAAGATATATTTTCATATTTGATGTTTAAATAATTATGGTGATTTTCGAAATTATTATTATTAGTATTTTTGGAAAATATATTTTAAAATTTATTGTGGCAATTTAAATTTTGATTTGATTTTATGGAATTATCTAATAATATCTATGTTTGAAAATTTATTTATCCTATTTGATTTTAAACTAAAAGAATTTAATAAAATTTAAAATTTGATTTATATTTCGATTTGGATTTGCTTGATTTTAAATTAATATGATATTTATCTATTGGGTTTTAAATCAATTATAATCCTTATCCAACTGGGAATTTCCACATCCTATAAATAGGCAGGTACTCCTCCATATTATTTTCTCCACAAAATTTTCCACAAATATATGTGTGTGCATCGTGTATGTGTTTTCCCGTCCAATTTTTATTCCAAATTTTTTTTACAGTTACATAAATTTCTCTGTCGGGCACACCCCCGACACAATCAAATCCTATTTCTAGCCTAAAACTCAAGCTCAGCCTCGCTGTAACCAACCGCTCCTCTCCCCGTCCTGCCGATAGTCATCACCACATCCGGCCACCTCCTTCAACGCACCCAGCAACTCCACCCCCGTCACTGCCCACAACTCCCTCGACTAAACACGAACCACCATCATTCCCTTGCCTCGCCCATCACCACCACATCACCATGGCTACTACTACCCGACTAGCCAATACCTCTGTCGCCGAACAAATTTCGGCCAACCAACATCACCAGCCTACATCCTCCACCACCATCCCGTCCACTTCCCCCGACATCACCGGCCTTCGCCAACACAGACCCCACACCCCCGTCGGAAAAGCCGAATAAATAAAATAAAATAAACACCATCGCCATCTCACCTGAAACCACATCCTCCGATCCCGACCCGTGTCTGCCGTCCTCCGTGCAAAGCCACCGCCGCGTCCAGTCTTCGACCCCCACCGCGCAGGCCAGCCCCCGTCTCCGCCGCTGCATCCCGAAGCAGCCACCAGCGTGTCCGCCACCGTGCGCTGGAGCGGCACCATGCCAATGCCGTACGTGCACCGCTCTCCGCCGTGCTGTTCTCCCGTGACCGCATCTCCGTTCCGCCTCCTTTCCCGGCCGCGATCGCATCCCAGCGCGTCCGCCCCTCCCGGCCGCGACCCCATCCCAGCGCCTCCACAGCCCCCGCGCCGCGCCACCGCGTGACAGCACATCTGCCCAGCCGCCCTCCACTTTCGGCCACCGAAACCCTCGCCTGGCCGCACGCTCGTGCACCCCTCCTCTGTCTTGGCCGCCTGCGCGCCTCTTCGCAAACTCCGTCCAAACCGACGAAGCCCTCTCACCGACCCCCTTTCTCCCGAGCCATCTCCTCCGCCCGTACCCCCGGAGCAACCCGCGGCCACCATTAGCTCGCCGCCCTCGCCTTCCCCGCGTCCGCCACAGCCTCACCCTCCGCTCTCGCTCTCCCTCCGCCGATCGACCTGGCCGGTGCCGTCCCTCCGTTCGAACCCTTCGCCTTCCTCCTCCCACTCCCTCTCCGTGTCGCCGCCTCTTCCCCCCAAAACCCCTACTCCGGCTATTCTCCTTCCCTCTTTCTCCTCTGGCTCACTCTTTCTTCTCTTTTGATTTTTTTATTTTTTTGTTCTGTTTTTTTACTCGAGAAGAATAGCAGCAACTGCTGCATGTTATTTTTATTATTTATTTTTTTAGTATATGTTATCTTATTATTATTATTATTATTATTATTATAAATTGTTATAAATTTTATTAATATTGTTAATATTATTTATTATTATTATTATTTTTAGTATTATCCATTACTATTACTATTATTGTTTACATTATCATTTATAATGTATGGATTATTGTTAAAGGTATATATGTTATTATTATTATTTATATAAAATTTCAATACATATTTGTATATATACATATGTAGCGCCCCAGTCCCAAAATATATAGGACCAAGTACGTGAACATGCCAGCTGCACATATACGAAGAATACTCCAATATATAGAATCCTCGCATATGCACATAAGCTGTAAATAAATAATCACAGGCCAGAATAACATATCTAATCTCATCACAGCTCAACACAGAAGATAATGAAGTCCAAATAAATAAATAAGAGTATCAAAAGATAGCTGGGTGAACATACTCACTCCAAACAGCTATGAAAAATAGTCTCACAAGATCGGAGTCCGACCTCCGCAAAATAGAAAGAAAAAGAGATATAAAATAAGGTCTACAACTGTCTCAGATAAGAAATAGACTAGGAATCATAAGGCACTGCTTCGTCATCAATATAAGATAGCTCCAATGCCGCTCCGTACTCCTGTGGAAAATCCTCTAAACCTGGAGATAACCAGGTCCTCAGGGGACATAGCAAGATACAAGAAAACACCATGTCATATAAACTGTGACAATATAATAAGAGAGAAAGGTATGCATGCAACCGGGTTCCTGACCATTCGACTGTGAATATGCAGTTGAGATACATTCCTTCGATGCATGAGCCCTGGCTAAATATAGGATCCGGTATAGTCCCCTCTTGGGCACCAGTGATCAAGAGCATGTCGTTGAAAAACGACAGTGGCCAACCTGAGAGGCTCATACCCGTATCTCCAGCGGAGCTTCCGGGTTACAAGGGAAGTGCAATCGAAGCCCATATGTCAGGTAATGTTCTCCCCACCCAATGCCTAGTATTATCATCTCCATGACTGACATATACCTCTAGTAACCGCCAAGTCTTCTAATATGCAATTCTATTGGCAGTTACCCCTATCCGTCGCATGCTCTATACGTATCGGTGGCCAGCCGACTACGCGGAAACGTGTCCTACATGTGACTCACATCACGTGATACAACAAGTGTCAAGGCCGTATGAGATATACCAATACCTCAACATCAATGGGTGGTCAATAAACTAAGTCAATGCAAGAGAATAAATAAAGCAAGAAGAACGACCGATAGAGTCGCTTGCACCCAAGTGTGACTTGGACGCACAGTTTAAATATCACGAAATAAATGCTGAAAATAACAACTGAAAATAAGAATATAATAATCACAGAGTAAGGTGGCAAAGTATCTTGCCTGTTGGTACAAAGTAGCAAGTCCAAGAGTAGCAAGTGTTAGCACCAAAAATCACAAACCACAGATGACTCCAAACGCTGAAACAAAAATCAAAAATGATCTCGGTGAAGAAGATATACCTAGGAAACGCCTGTCCAAAAGTCAAATTCTGGAACAGGGGCAAAATCGTAATTTTGGGTCAAAACGATGTCCGTCGTTGGACCCGCTTTGTACCGAAATGCATGCCAAAGTCTACGGTCTCTAAAGTTGTCAAACTATATGTCTATGTTTTCAGTTTGAGGAGAGGAACTCAACGGTATGTTCAGTTTTGGATTCCGAGGAGCCGTGTACAAAATCGCCCGTTTGAGTGGGTCACGGGCCCGCCAAAATTGGGTTCCAATTCGACCTTCTCAGAATCGAACCAAACTTGGTATGCAGGACCAAAATTTTGATCTGGACCTGTTGGCACAAGTTTCGTCTCGATCCGACGACTGTACACGAAGTTATGGACAAGTTTGCAAAACGCCGATACGGGGGTATCTCGACAGATACGCGTTGATTTCGTCGCGCACACACAACGAAATCGAGTCCCGTCAGTTCCCACACGTCAGTAATATCTATATGCGCCTTTCGATGCATATAGTGTATGACCACGTCGCCTGGTTTGTCGGGGCGTACGTCGTATCGTGGAAATTTTCTGAAATTAACACTTTAGAAAAAAGTTTTTTGCCCAACTTCAACATCAGTTTATTTCTTACACGCTAATCGAAACAACGATCCAGAAGATGTGTTGTGATCTTGGTTATGTTGTCTTCACATGTGTTCAATTAGTTTTTACGAAAGTTTAATGGACAGCGAGAAAAGTGGCCGACAAGTTGGCGTTTCAAAACAGTTTTTTAATAATCAGAAAAATAGGTTTTTCTCCAACTTTGTCTTGATTTTTCGAGCAAGTTGGATGTCCATGTCAAAATCCACCTGGGGGATCTTGAAGTGGGTTATGAGGGCTTTATCTAGAATTTTCTAGATCGAAAAGTTATCAAGTACAATCGAAGTAAAGTTCGTGGAAAGTTGAGTACCTGGCTGCGTTTAGAAACAGGGTATCTCTGTTTCGGGATCGATTTCGACGCGCTTGGCGAGGCTTCGATGCACGCATGGTGGTCGCAAGGAACCTGGGATGTGCGCCTGGGGTTCGAGACTGGGGAGGAGATGGGTAGATAAAAAATTGAAGGGGGTTAGGGTTTGGTTTGAGCGGAAATATATATATCCGCCGCTGGCCTATTTCGAATAGGAGATACTAAGGGGCTCAGGTTCCTACTCTTAGTAGCAGTTGCTGCTAAGCCCAACATGGGGTGTATTAGGAAGGGGTCGGGGTCCCACTGCATTGCAGCTACTGCTGCGTGCAATTTCGTTTGGGAGGGGCTGAGGTGGACCGGCTCACGTGGCTGGTCCCCTCCATTCCATACTATTAATTTTTTTTAATAACTAATTTATATAATACTTATATATATATATATATATATATTATATAAAATATATATATATATATATATATATATATATATATATATATATATATATATATATATATATATATATATATATATATATATATCTTTTAAGCTACAAAAATGTCTCAAAAATCACAATAAATTTCTAAAAAAATCCTAGATTCTATCATATTCCTTACTTAATAGGAATACGCACATGCACACATATAATATTATATATACACACACATACCTTAATTTTGTTAATAATCTAGTAGCATATAAATCCATAACTTATAAAATACATAAAAATAATTAAATTAAAAAAATCAAATATAAATTATGGGGGTTTACATCCTACCCAACTTAAAAAAAAATTCGTCCTCGAAATTAGACTAAGGTTGGGGGATCAAATGCAATACAAGAAACTATAATAGTACTTAAAATGCAAGACATACCTTCGTTTTCGAACAACTGCGGGTAGCGATTTTGGATGTCGTCCTCGCGCTCCCAAGTAGACTCCCCTGGCGAGTGATACTTCCATGCCACGCGAACCAACGGGATAGATTGATTCCGCAACACCTTCACTCGGCGATCGAGGATACCTACTGGTTGCTCTTCATACGACAAACTCGATCCAACTCTGATCTCGGAGTGATCGAGCACATGATTGCTGTCTGCCACGTACCTCCTCAGCTGAGATACGTGAAATATGTCATGTACTCCCTCTAGCGACGGTGGTAATACCAATCTGTAGGCAACCTCTCCAACACGTTCCAAGACATCGAAAGGCCCGATGTACCTTAGACTCAACTTGCCACGTCCTCCGAATCGAATCGTGCCTCTAGTGGGGGATATCTTCAAGAACACATGGTCACCCTCTTAGAACTCCAAGGGTCAACGACGATTATCTGCCCACTGCTTCTGACGATCCTGCGCTGCTCGCAGGTGATCCTGAATTTTCTTCACTGTCTCCACTGTGCTCAAGACCAACTCAGGGCCCAATAGTTGTCGCTCTCCTATGTCGCTCCAACAAACAGGAGACCGACACTTTCTACCATATAATGCCTCAAACGGAGCCATCTGAATGCTTGCTTGATAGCTATTGTTGTAGTAAAATTCTACAAGATGAAGATGGTCATCCTACGAACCGCCAAAATCAAGCATACACGCTCTCAACATATCCTCTAGCGTCTGAATGGTACGCTCCGACTGGCCGTCTGTCTGCGGATGATACGATGTGCTAAACTTCAATCGAGTGCCCAAACTCTCTTGTATGCTTCTCCAAAAATGCGAGGTGAATCTCGAGTCACGGTCTGATACAATACTAATAGGCACACCGTGTAGTCTCACAATCTGCTCCATATACATCTCCGCCAATACCTCTGTCAACTGGCCCACTCTAAAAGGTAAGAAATTGGCTGACTTCGTAAGTCTATCAACAATCACCCACACTGCGTCACGTCCTCTAGGACTCCGAGGAAAACCCGTGACGAAATCCATAGTAATGTGCTCCCACTTCCACTCGGGAATGGGTAGCGGCTGCAATAATCCGGCCGTCCTCTGGTGCTCCACCTTTACTTGTTGACATACCAAGCACTTGGCAACAAAACGAGCTATCTCTCGCTTCATTCCATGCCACCAATAATACTATCGTAAGTCACGATACATCTTGGTCCCTCCGGGATGAATAGAGTAAGTCGAACTGTGAGCCTCGGTCATCAGCTCCTGCCGTAGCTCTCCATTGGGAACATAAATGCGATCACCACATCGTAATGTCCCGTCGGTGTAGATCCTCAATCCTGTCTGCTTTCCTGCTTCAGTCCTCTCCTTCAGCCGTCGAAATCTAGCATCATTGGGCAATGCTGTCTTGATGCGCTCTACCAATGATGATTGCACTTGAAGGTTGGCTAATACACCGTCTGCTCCCGGTAATACTACCTCAATACCAAGCTACTCCAAGTCTCTAATCAATTCCTTCTGTGTAGTCAAAAAGTGTGCCATGGGCTTACGGCTTAATGCGTCTGCCACGACATTAGCCTTGCCTGGATGATAATGAAGCTCAATCTCATAATCTTTCATCAACTCGAACCAACGTCGCTGTCGCATATTTAACTCCTTTTGTGTGAACACGTACTTGAGGCTCTTATGATCAGTGTAGATATCAACCTTCTCACCGTACAAGTAGTGTCTCCATAGCTTCATAGCAAAGATAACCGCTGCGAGCTCTAGATCGTGGGTCGAATAATTCTTCTCATGCACTCTCAACTATCGTGATGCATATGCTACTACACGACCATGCTGCATCAATACACATCCTAATCCCTTCCCGAATGCGTCGCTGTAGATCACAAATCCTTCTGGGCCCGATGGTAGTGTCAAGATCGGTGCTGTGGTCAATCGCTTCTTCAACTCGTCAAAAGCGGCTTGATACTCGTCTGTCCATATAAACTCCTGATCCTTGCAAGTCAATCGAGTCATAAGCCCCGCTATTCGAGAGAAATCTTCTACGAACCGTCGGTAGTAACCCACAAGTCCGAGGAAACTTCTTATTTCAGAAGCTGTTGTGGGAGCGGGCCATGATTTGACTGCTGTGATCTTCTCTGGGTCTACTGATATACCATCGCCCGTAACAATATGACCAAGGAATGATACCTCCTTGAGAAAGAAATCACACTTGCTAAGCTTCAAGAAAAGTCGCTCGATCCTCAATGTTCCCAAAACTATCCGTAGATGCTGCTCATGCTCCTCTTGACTCTCGGAGTAAATCAAGATATCGTCTATAAAGACTACTACAAATTTGTCCAAGTATTGGTGAAAGATCTTGTTCATTAAATTCATGAAAACTGCGGAGCATTTGTCAAACCGAACGGCATGATCAAGAACTCGTAGTGTTCATACCTCGATCGAAAAGCTGTCTTGGCAATATCTTCCTTCCTAACCTTCAATTGGTGATAGCCCGATCGTAAGTCAATCTTGGAGAATACTTTTGCTCTACTCAGTTGATCGAATAAATCGTCTATACGCAGCAAGGGATACTTGTTCTTCACCGTCACTGCATTCAACGCTCTGTAGTCAATGCACATGCGCACTGTCCCATCTTTCTTAGGCCCAAAAAGAATGGGTGCTCCCCATGGTGACGCACTGGCACGAATAAATCCCTTCTCTAATAAGTCATCAATCTGCGTCTTCATCTCTACCAACTCCTTGGGTGCCAGACGATATACTCGAGATGAAATAGGCTCGGCTCCCGGAATAAGCTCAATAGAAAACTCAATATCTCGGTCAGGTGGTAGTCCTGGCAACTCCTCGGGAAATACATCCTCGAACTCGATGATAATAGGGTGCTGAGGAGTATCGTGCATCATCATATGAGTCCCCGCTGTGGGTGCCTCACAACTATCTCCGTCTTTTTTGGTGAACTCGAACTCTGCCGCATTCGGTGGTCTAAAGATAATACTGCTCCTATGGCAGTCTATGAGTGCGAAATGCTGGCTCAACCAGTCCATTCCAAGAACCACATCAAATGTCGGCATAGGGAATACGAGAAGTCGTGCCACCATCTCTCTACCATTTATCACTACAGGATAAAGTCTACAAATACTACTAACAGGTACAACTCCTCCTCCAGTGAGGATCTTAACATTCTTAGCTAAGGGTGTGATGGGAATATTGTGTCTAGTGGCAAAACTAGTGTCTATAAATGAATGTGTGGCTTCCGTATCAAATAATATAATAGCAGGAAAAGATGCTACTAAAACCATACCTGCTATGACCTCTGCCTCTGTCTCTACATTCTCAACAGCTAGAGAGAATGCCTTTCCTTGGTTCTGTCCCGGGCCTTGAGCTCTGGCCTTATTGTACTGTAATGTCTGTGGAGGTAATGGTGGACGAGGTACTGGGGCTGTGGGCCTCTGGGCCTGATGTGCATGAACTAGAGCCTGCTGCTCAGGACAATCTCTGGCCAAGTGCTGTCCTGATCCACATCTCATACATAAGCCCAAACGAAGTCGACAGTCATCTCTAATATGCCCCTGCTTCCCACAAAAGTTACAGGTAGGCTTCTGATAAGGTGTATGCCTCTGCTGGTACTGTCCCGTGGTCCTCCTGATAGGTCCACTCTGAGTAGCTCGGGCTGGTGTAGCTGCTGGTGTATGACGCCTCGATGTCTGCTGCTGTTCCTTGCGAAGAATCTTCTGAGCACGAGCTTCTTCCAAGACAGCTGAATGGGAGACTCGAGACTGAGTAGTCATATAAGACTTGAGCTCTGGTACAAGCCCTTGGTAAAATCTCCTCGCCTTCTCTAACTCTGTCGGAATCAATCCCGCACCAAATCGACTCAGGCGATTGAACTCCGAGTCATACTCATCAACTGTCATATTCCCTTGCTTCAGATGGAGGAACTGGTTGTAGAGACCATCTCGTACATGAATAGGGAAGAATCTCTCATAAAATGCATCATAGAACTGCTTCCAAGTGATCCCAGTGCCTAATCGTCTCTCTTCTGCCTTCCACCAGTGGTGAGCATTGTCTTCTAATAGTAAGTCCACTGCTGTCATCCAATCTCGAGCTGGCAACTGGGATGCCTTCAGTAGCTTCTCAGTACTAATAAGCCACTGGGACACCTCTAATGGCTTCTCCGTCCCTCTAAAGGCCTTGGGATTCATATCTGTGAAATTCTTGATAGATCCTTCATAGGGATGCAGAGTCGGTGCCGGTGCTGGTGCTGGAGGTGGTAGTGGAGGTCTAGCCAAAGCTGCCATTATCGTCTGTCTCATCAGCTCAGTCTGCTGCCACTGAGCCTGCATCATGGCATACATAAACTGAGTAGTAGGGCTCCCATCAGTCGATGGTGGAGGCATCTGAGGTCCTGACTGTGGGGGAAACTGCTGAGGGAATGGTGGTGGAGGAGGCAGTGGTACATTCCCTTCCGGTGGCATGGTAGTAGTCTGTCCAGCCTGGCTGCCTGGGGGTGCTGCGACCTCTGGGTACTCCGTCGTCGGTGTCGTAGTAGGCTGCGACAGTCCTGGCTGGTAAGGTATTGCTGGAGTCATAGGAGGATTCTGTCCCTCCGAAGAAATATCCTCACCGGATGTGAGGGCCAAGGCAGAAGTGCGTCCGCTTCATAGATTCATACTGTTGGCACGAGGAAGATAAGTTGATATTAGGAAAGATTAGATATGAAGTAAATCGAATAGTCAAGGAAGTTTCAAAAAGATTGGAAATCAAGGGATAGTAGTAGTTCTGGATGAGATATTCCTATTCCTATATGCAGGCTGGTTGAGCACAGTCATGTAACCCAACAATATTAGTTTGACCTGCATGGGCCACCACAAAAATATGTAACGCCCCAGTCCCAAAATACATAGAACCAAGTACGTGAACATGCCAGCTACACATATACGAATAATACTCCAATATATAGAATCCTCGCATATGCACATAAGCTATAAATAAATAATCATAGGCCAGAATAACATATTTAATCTCATCACAGCTCAACACAGAAGATAATAAAGTCCAAATAAATAAATAAGAGTATCAAAAGATAGCCGGGTGAACATACTCACTCCAAACAGCTATAAAAAATAGTCTCACAAGATCGGAGTCCGACCTCCGCAAAATAGAAAGAAAAAGAGATGTAAAATAAGGTCTATAACTGTCTTAGATAAGAAATAGACTAGGAATCATAAGGCACTGCCTCGTCATCAATATAAGATAGCTCCAATGCCGCTCCGTACTCCTGTGGAAAATCCTCTAAACCTGGAGAGATAACCAGGTCCTCAGGGGACATAGCAAGATACAAGAAAACACCATGCCATATAAACTGTGATAATATAATAAGAGAGAAAGGTATGTATGCAACCGGGTTCCTGACCATTCTACTGTGAATATGCAGTTGAGATACATTCCTTCGACGCATGAGCCCTAGCTAAATATAGGATCCGGTATAGTCCTCTCTTGGGCACCAGTGACCAAGAGCATGTCGTTGAAAAATGATAGTGGCCAAACTGAGAGGCTCATACCCGTATCTCCAGCGGAGCTTTCGGGTTACAAAGGAAGTGCAATCGAAGCCCATACGTCAGGTAATGTTCTCCCCACCCAATGCCTAGTATTATCATCTCCATGACTGACATGTACCTCTAGTAACCGCCAAGTCTTCTAACATACAATTCTATTGGCAGTTACCCCTATCCGTCGCACGCTCCATACGTATCGGTGGCCAACCGACTACGCGAAAACGTGTCCTACATGTGACTCACATCACATGATATAACAAGTGTCAAGGCCGTATAAGATATACCAATACCTCAACATCAATGGGTGGTCAATAAACTAAGTCAATGCAAGAGAATAAATAAAGAAGGAAAAACAACCGATAGAGTCGCTTGCACCCAAGTGTCACTTGGACGCACAGTTTAAATATCACGAAATAAATGCTGAAAATAACAACTAAAAATAAGAATATAATAATCACAGACTAAGGTGGCAAGGTATCTTGCCTGGTGGTACAAAGTGGCAAGTCCAAGAGTAACAAGTGTCAGCACCAAAACTCACAAACCATAGATGACTCCAAACGCTGAAACAAACATCAAAAATGATCTCGGTGAAGAAGATATACCTAGGAAATGCCTGTCCAAAAGTCAAATTCTGGAACAGGGGCAAAATCGTAATTTCGGGTCAAAACGATGTCCGCCGTTGCACCCGCTTTGCACCGAAACGTGTGCCAAAGTCTATGGTCTCTAAAGTTGTCAAACTACATGTCTACGATTTCAGTTTGAGGGGAGGAACTCAACGGTATGTCCAGTTTTGGATTCCGAGGAGCCGTGTACAAAATCGCCCGTTTGAGTGGGTCGCGGGCCCGCCAAAATTGGGTTCTGATTCGACCTTCTCAGAATTGAACCAAACTTGGCATGCAGGACCAAAATTTTGATCTGGACCTGTTAGCGCAAGTTTCGTCTTGATCCGACGACTGTACACGAAGATATGGACAAGTTTGCAAAACGCCGATACGGGGGGTATCTCGACGGATACGCGTTGATTTCGTCGCGCACACACAACGAAATCGAGTCCCGTCAGTTCCCACACGTCGGTAACATCCATACACATCTTTTGATGCATATAGTGCACGACCACGTCGCTCGGTTTGTAGGGCGTACGTCGTATCGTGGAAATTTTCTGAAATTAACACTTTAGAAAACAGTTTTTTGCCCAACTTCAACATCAGTTTATTTCTTACACGCTAATCGAAACAACGATCCAGAAGATGCGTTGTGATCTCGATTATGTTGTCTTCATATGTGTTCAATTAGTTTTTACGAAAGTTTAATGGACAGCGAGAAAAGTGGCCGACAAGTTGGCGTTTCGAAACAGTTTTTTAATAATCAGAAAAATGGGTTTTTCTCCAACTTCGTCTCGATTTTTCGAGCAAGTTGGATGTCCATGTCAAAATCCACCTGGGGGATCTTGAAGTGGGTCATGAGGGCTTTATCTAGGATTTTCTAGATCAAAAAGTTATCAAGTACAATCGAAGTAAATTTCGAGGAAAGTTGAGTACCTGGCTGCGTTTAGAAACAGGGTATCTCTGTTTCGGGATCGATTTCGACGCGCTTGGCGAGGCTTCGATGCACGCACGGTGGCCATAAGCAACCTGGGATGTGCGCCTGGGGTTCGAGACTGGGGAGGAGTTGGGTAGATGAAAAATTGAAGGGGGTTAGGGTTTGGTTTGAGCGGAAATATATATATCCGCCGCTGGCCTATTTCGAATAGGAGATGCTAAGGGGCTTGGGTTCCTACTCTTAGTAGCAGTTGCTGCTAAACCCAACATAGGGTGTATTAGGAAGGGGTCGGGGTCCCACTGCATTGCAGCTACTGCTGCGTGCAATTTCGTTTGGGAGGGGCTGAGGTGGACCGACCCACGTGGCTGGTCCCCTCTATTCCATATTATTATCTATTTTTATTTTTTTAATAACTAATTTATATAATACTTATATATATAAATATATATATATATATATATATATATATATATATATATATATATATATATATATATATATATATATATATATATATATATATATATCTTTTAAGCTACAAAAATGTCTCAAAAATCACAATAAATTTCTTAAAAAAATCCTAGATTCTATCATATTCCTTACTTAATAGGAATACGCACATGCACATATATAATATTATATATACACATACATACCTTAATTTTGTTAATAATCTAGTAGCATATAAATCCATAACTTATAAAATACATAAAAATAATTAAATTATAAAAAATCAAATATAAATTATGGGGGTTTACAACATATGTATTAATATGAGAATATCATAACATTACTATTTAGTACTTGTTACCATTATTATTATATGTTATTTATCCAAAAATATTTTGACCATAGAAATATAGTTCTCAAATTATTAAAACATTTTCTAATATTTTCAAAAATAATTGTCTGAACTATTGTACCAATAAAATATAGCTTTCTATCTGAATACGCTATTTTAATAAGCTTAGAGTTTTTGCTTGGAAGTGACTTTTATAAATACTTATCTAAAGACTATTTTACTAATAATATATATTTTCCAAGTACTATAAATGATTTCCTAAAAATCGTGTGTATATTATTTAATCAACTTCCTTCGATTATCACCGTGACCATGACCAATCCCGCCATTTCCTATTCCCTCGCCAATTATGAACTTCATCCGGTTGACCCTAACTAAATTAACCATCTTGGACCCAATGGAACTGTCTGTGCCACCACCCGATGTCACCTTACGTAGTTGTATCATCGAAGTAGATCTTGTGCCACCTTTATTGTACCACACCAGGCAGCTCACCAGGCGACTCAACAGGCAAGTATACCTTGCTAATTAACTGTCAAAAATTTATTTTTTGTATTATTTATTTTGTTTTATATTGTTAGTTCCTTTGTTATAAACTGCGCATCCAAGTCATACTTGGGTGCAAGCGACTCTATTATTCGTTTACTTTACTATATGCATGTTAACTTAGTGTTAGCGGACTACCTTTTTATTGGGGGATATTCTTATATCTCTTTTGGCTGTGACACTCACACTACATGGTCGGAGACATGTTGCTAGGGGTACGACTTATTAACTAGCTATCTCTAAAGTCGTGTGACGGTAGATATTCGTAACTGCTATGACTAGGGCTTTAGAGACTCAAGCAGTTACAAAACTGGACGAGCCATGGACATAACTTGAACAGTATGGGAAATATTGGAGGAGGACAGTCGTTAGTGTGTATGGGAAGCCAAACAGGTAAACCACAGTCTCCGGATAGAACTGTGGTAATATATTTGCAGATACCCTCTGACGTTTTGGACGTTACGGCCGGATACAGATAACTGGATGCCAGTTACGTACACATAGCCTAAAATCCCATCCATGCGCATAAAAGTTGTCCTCTAAATTGCACATTAGGCGGTTAGAATCTCCTTTGCATATTTGTGTCTAGAATAGTCTTTTATATATTATTTTATTCTGACAGTTCATATTAGCATGTTCTTCCTGTATCTTGCTACGTCCGTCTGAGGACCTGATTTTTCCCCAGGTGTGTGTTCATGTCTTCCGCAGGTATTCTAGCCAGGCCGTGGTCTTCTCCATTCCTTCGAAGACGATTGCGCTTGGTTCGTCTTGCCATTTTATGGATCGATTCTTGTACATTTCTTTCATTAAGATAGTTGGTAGTGGACTTTGTCTCCGCCCAATGATTGTACCATAAATATTCAAGTTGATTTCATATTATTATTCTTTCATTGTGGATGAGATTTAGGTTTGTCTTGGATTACTACATTTTACAACTTATGTATACATACAAAGGCCCTCTACTTCGTATGTATACAGCTGGCATGTCTACGTACTTAGCCCTACGTATTTTGGAACTGGGGCGTTACAAGTATAGTATCATAAGTTGCATATAGGGTTGGTAGTGGTAAGGAGTTGGGTAAACCCCTCTAGTATACCATAGGATATGATATATATAGTGGTTGTTTAAATTTAAGTTTTGAATGTGATTTTGATACCACGTTAACCTAACACCAAATAGCCTAGGTTAGTCAAACCCTAGAATTGATAAAAATTGACCAATTAGCTAAAGTTTGACTTTCTCGCCTAGATATGGTCTAGCAGCATGCATTTAACTCTATTGTTTAATTTAGAACACTCTGTGACCTATAATTCTCATCATTAGGTCTCTTTGACTCCAGTTCGGACATCGATACACATATGTTACTTAGGATATTAGGCGAGTACATTCTCTGTTAGTTTTCATTCATGATAGTATCTATATTGCCTGCTCTAGACTACTTTACTTGATGCTGACACATTGTTATCATGGACCAGTACTCTATGGATCTTGTCATGAGATGTTATTCCCTTATCGGGTGCATCGAGTATTTTATGTTCATGTACTTCATCATGTACATCTTGTACTGCTTGTATTCGTATTATTTATGTACACTCATGTGCTCTCATGTACGTTTATGTGCTCTCATGTACTCTTATCTGCTCTCATATACTCCCATGTTCTCATATGTACTTCATGTATAAACTAACAATCATGTACGTAACGTAACTTGATCAGATCTATGAGTATTGATTGGGGTAGGGGGAGTAGAAGTGGTTATGTGATTAAATTCCTCTAGTGTACTCATGTACATGTCGATTATGCCTTCACGTATAATCGAGTTACCGTAGAATAATCATGTACAACCTAAACCGATTACATAACCATTTTGTGCTCTGAAACACTTATATTATTTACAGTCCATAAATTCTCTATTATATTTCATGTACTCAATTTACTTATTTATATCTCCTATATTCATGTACTTCCTTTACAGCACGTCATGTACTTTATTCTATTGTTAGCTCTATATTTCCTACCATGTTTTGGAATTGCTTTCAGAGTTTTGTATTCGCTCCAATCCTGACTGGATATGTTGATAAATTTTATAAAGAGCTTGGAGGATTCAGCTAGCCTAGAGGAGACACCAGTAGTGCTTAGAATAGATTGCTGGGATATTGTCTTAGTTATTTTAGTTATTTCATGAGTTGTATATATAATACTCTACTTTGGGTTGTGATGATTACACTAAACTTATTTCTCTTTTGGATTGTATTATACTTTGATATCTTTCTATCAAATCTGTATCATACTGTTATTTCCTCCTTAGCTGTTGGTGATTGAGTTGTATCTTTTGAGATTGTCCTCCGTTTGGAGAGTATATCTATATTGGACAGGTATATTATATTGTGTTTAGCTTTTGATTGAGACCTAGGACAACGTTCTACCGTCGACACTGCGGCATAGGCTGGACGTACCCTTATACTGGGTGCAGGTCGTGACATGATTTAGTGGTGGCCCATGCATGTCGAGATTCGTATTAATGCAATGTCGTGGTAGCACAACGACTTAGTTGTTCTACTGTGAGCCTGCGATAGAATATTGGAAATAGGGTATTAGAATGAGAGGATACTCAATCACAGTTAGAACTTCTTGAGAGATTCCTGGGATGACCCTTAAGAATCTTGTTTTGAACTTTAATTCGAAATCCCTTCCTCTTATTTTTGTTTACCCTTGCTCCTAGTTATTGAAGTTGATTTTTATGGTTCGTTATTGATTTTGATTTTCACCTCGAGATGAATTTTATGGCCTGATTACGGTATCTTCTGATAATATATGTTGACGAGGACAACAGGGAAGGTAAATGTCTACTTGGTTATGGAGCCTAGAGTTTATCGCAGCCATATTAGCCGATGTGGCAAAAACGTAGGAACCTGACTTCGGATGTATATATCTTAGTTATGGAATTTAGAATTACTCGCAGCTATACTAGTCGGCGTAGTGAGGATTCTAGACGACGTAATTATAGAGGTGCATACCCCAGTTACAGAATCTATTATTTATCGCAACTTTGCTTACTAGCATGGCAAGAATTCTAAGTATCATGCTTTTGGACAGACGCATATGATTATCAAATTGTATCTTAAGAATGGTTCTTGACATATCATCTCTATCATTCCCTTATGTTATTATAGAATTATGTTTCATCATTAATTAACTTAGGAGTAGGGATACTTTCAGTTATTTTCAGTCCAGTTCCTTATAGAGGTAGTGCTTCCTCGAGGAGAGCCTAGTCTCAAGAGGACGAGGAACAATATCCACCCAGAGCCCCAGGAGTACCCAGACCTTCATCATGTGCCATCCTTCCCAGTTCGAATTAATATCCAGCAGAGGCCAGTTGAGCGAGTGCCTACCTGTGCTTACTGTAAGAAGCTTGGGCACATGTGGTCCAACTGTAGGAGAAGGAGAAAGTTGTGCCTATTTTGTGGGTCAGTTGCACACATGATACGAGACTGTCCTACTGTACCTACCCTAGTCGAGGCCCCGCCTCCAGGAGAGAGTTCCAGTCACTAGACCCAGTTGGAGGTAAGTATTTAACCTAGCTTTTAGTATGTCTTTAGCGATGAGTTGATGAGGCACCCCATCATTGTTGTGTATTTTTTGATACCTTATGATTGCCTTGTGCTATAATATGGTTAGTATAGTTAGATGAGACCTCAAATTGATATTGCCTGACATGACCCTTTATGTTGTTCTTTCAAACAAATTGTATGATTTAGATAAGGTTTTCTTAGACCATGATTGTTGGGGGCATGACCTTAGAAAGAGCACAACCAACTTAAATTTCGAGGAAGAAATTTTCCTAAGAAGAGAAGGATTGTAACTACCACTTTTCTAAAATGAGGGTATCTTTAAACTTTTTCTAAAATTAATTATTTTATTTATTATTTAATAGATTAAATAATGTTAATGATATAAATTAGTAAATTTTGATAATTTTAATATTATTTAATTAATGCATTGTGATAGTATCATTAATTGGTGAAACCTTAGAACCACATTGGATAGATGTTAACCATAACCATAGAAACTTAGTTAGTGAGATTAGACTTGTTAATTAGACTCTAAATTATCCAGAATATCATATAGAGGCTATTAATTGATTTAAACCATAAGCTATTTTGGGACCTTTCTTAAAGGGCCTTTAAATGACATTAGGAAGGCCTTTAGACTAATGCACCCTAACCAAACCCTAGCTAGCATCCATGGTTGGCCCACATTGCATTCCATTTTCCTATTAATAACACCCTTCATCTTCTTCCTCTTTCCATTTCATTTCAAACCCTAATTTTAGGAGTTTCCCCCAAATTGCTCCTACATCCATTTCTCATCCAAATTCTTTCAAACAAATTACAATCTCTTCCCTTTGAAGAGTGGAAGCCTCTATTGGCTAGTTGGGAGCTTATTGGAGCAATTTGGCCATTGAAAGTTGAAGGAGATCTAGATCTTGGTTTGTTCCTTGAGAATCCATCTCTTAAGTGGTAAGAGCCTCTAAACACCTTCTAATTTCACATTCCTTTCTACAGATGCATTCATTTAGGGTCCCCATGGCATTAGGAAGAATTTGGGTCAAGTTTGGATTCGTTTAAGGTGCGTATCACGAGAGTATCGGATACGCACATCAAGTGTTTGGTGAAATGACTCTTAGGGTTTTAGATGTTTAATTTTCAGTTGTAGCTTAGTTTTCCTATTTGTTTATATAGAGTATATCTTGTGGGTTATTATCTAAGGATTTAGATATGTATTGATATGTTATTTGGGAAAGGGAGGCTCGGGTTCAGACCATTGTTCACTGTTGTTCCTTCTGGCTCTTCAAATGTTAGTGCAGTCAGTTATTTGAATTTACAATTGTTGTTTCACATCTTAGATACCCCAGATGCCTTATCATAACCTCTGTTTACTGCCCAGATGCTCAGATCATGCACTTGGGCTCAGTCATGCACTAATTTATCATCCTATCCTGCTACTTAGACATGTTCTGAACCCTTATTGCATTTCTGTATAACATAGCAGTACTGCATACTTCACTTTACTGCATAAGGTTTCACTACATTCATCTATTCACTGTCCTGCCATTAGAAATTGGCATGCATCCTCATTAATGCATTCAGTGCATTCTCTATAATTACCCATTTAGCCACTATTGTTAGCACTGTCCAGCTACTTAGTTAGATATCCTGCACTAAGGGAGTCCAGGTCTGAGTATCAAGTTTAGGTAATGAATTTGAGTTCAGACTTGAACTTATACCTTGTTCTGCATATCCCTTCAGTATATTGCATTCACTACCTATTGATTCACTACATAAGTGATTCACTGCAAGTTTATTTCACTAACACTGTGGCTTTACCACCTTATCATTTACTCACTACACACTTTGGCACATGCCCTGCATAAAAAAATTGGCTAAACCTTCATGTATCAGGACACCAGGTATCGTGCACTCAAATTGGCCACTGCACATGTTAGCATTACATGTATCCTCATTCACTGCACTCTAACCCATTTCGTATTAGATAAGGTTGCATTTCATTATGGTTCATACCCATAGCTTGATATAGTTAGACCTTAAGAGTATTAATTACTGATACTAGAGAGTATCAGACCCAACCACATTATTGTACAAGTCTGATAAACATGTATCAGAACTTGTAAGGAGCATCACTGCATACTGAATGTTGATTCACTCTCATACATCAGAACACATTTGGATGCCCTATGCATTTCACTTTGATTCACTGCTCACATAACTACATGTCCTGCATACTACCATTTACTACATACCATGTTTTACTTTGAACCTGGGTTGTAGTTCAGTCTTGAGTAATTTGAATACCTAATTGTTCCCTGTATTGCAAATATCTACCCACCTTCTTTGTGTTTTGACCAGTTTAGTGTATTACCTGAATTCATTATTGATCTGTCCATTTTCTAATGATTTAGCTAGATCTCTTGGTGTTGAGTTCATACCATATATAATATATAT